>JAKWJA010002148.1:0-92207 GCA_027704765.1 Solanum habrochaites
GGGTTCTCATGTTTGTTTGTGAAGAAGAAGATAGAAAGGATAGAAGTTTTCGGATTTGTATTGAATACAGACAACTGAATAAGGTAACTGGTAAGAAACAAGTATACTCTTTCCTTGACTACGACACTGTAATAAAGGGTGGTAACTGTTTAAAGAACAAGTATCCTCTTCCTCGCATTGATGATTGTTCGACCAGTTACACGGTACTTGACCTTCACAAAAATCGCTTGAGATCTGGTTATCATCAATTGAAAATACGGGCAGCCAGATGTGCCAAAGACTGCTTTTTCGAACCAGGTATGGGCATTATGAATTCATTAGTAATGTCTTTTGGATTAAAAATGCCCCTGCCTCCTTTTCATGGAGTCTGATGAATGGGATTTTTAAGACATAACTGGATCTCTTTGTCATTTTGTTTTTGATGATCTACAGGTATACTCAAAGAGCGGAAAGACAGGAAAGAAAATGAGGAGCACTAAAGAATGGTATTGGACATGTTGAGGGAGAAAAAAAGTTATGCAAATATTAAGTGTGAGTTTTGGCTAGATTCAATGTCCTTTTGGGGGAATGTGGTTTCGAAGGATGGAGTGATGGTGGATCCATCCAAGATTGAAGCAGGGAAGGAATGGGTAAAGACTACTAATGTAAAGAGGTCGGAGGACTTCGTTGGTTTAGCTAGATCTTTACCTCGATTTGCTCAAGGAATTTTCTCCGTTGCTCCCGACTGACATATTTTGGACTAAGCGGTGTTTCATTGTATGGGGATGAATGTGAAAAAAGTTTGCAGCAAACTCAAGACATTGTGTGATACTACTGCAACAATTCTACATGCCAGTGGAAAGAAGGTAAGAATTTCATTGTTTTTATTGTGATGCACCTGTTCTTGTTTCGGGTGCAGTGCTTATGCAAGAGAGAAGGTAATTGCTTATGCCTCGAGGCAATTTAAAGGTGAATGAACGTAAGTATCCGACCCACGATTTGCAGTTGGACTGCAGTAGCAGAGTCAGTAGCAGTAGAGTTTAGTGTTGTATTTAAGAAATGGAGACATATCTATATGGGGTTAAATGTGAAAGTTCATACGGATCATCGTAGTTTACGGTATGTCTGTATAAGAAAAATTTGAATTTGAGATAGAGGAGATGGATGGAAAGTATGAAGGAATATATTCACTATCTGTGTTCATCCCGGGAAAAGCTAATGTTGTAGGACAAAATGCTTAAGTAGAAAGCAGAGTGGAGGAGCCTGGGAAGTCTAGCCCATTTGCGCAGGTTTTCTAGCCGCCCTTGGTAGAGAGGTTCAGACTTTGGATAATTGACCTTATGAGGTTAGATTAATGAGAAGGGAGGTTTTTGGCGTGTGGAGCCCCACGATCTTCCCCCCTTCCCTTGATAGGAGTAAAGGAAAGTAGTAACCGATGAAAACTGAGCAGGATCCGAGAGAGGGGGTGTTGCGAGGAGAGGATAAAGAGCAAAAATCGATTGAGGAAGTTTGTTTGAGAATAAGGGAAGGGTATGTGTTCCCGCCGTCTGTCGATGATTTTGATTTCACACTATTCTTACAGAGGCTCACAGTCAAGGTATTTTATACACCTTGTCAACCAAGATGTAAGTGATCTCAAGAAACATTTTTTTGGTGGAGTAGGATTAAGCGTTACATTGTGATTTGTACTCAATGCCGGAATTGTCAAGAAGTTAAAGTATGAACCCCAGAGGGGTTGGAGGGAGGGACTTCAAAGAATACCAATTCCTGAATGGAAGTGGGAGGAATTGCAATGGACTTTAAGGTTTGGTCTTCCAAGAAAGGGTAAGTAGTGACTCCATTTGGTAATTGTGACAGATAATAAGTCTGCTCATTTCATTGGTCAAAGGTGGACTTATAATTTAGAGAAGTTAGCCAAATTTCATTCTCAGTAAATTGTTCGATTGCATGAGTTCCACTTCCATGATATCAGATAGAGGTAAGAAGTTTACTGTCCAAGTTTGGAAAAACATTGCATGCCGAATTATTGGGTTACTAGGTTGGATTCGTATTACCGCATTTAACCCCTCAGACCGATGTCAGTCTGAGCGAACGATTCAGGTTTTGCAACGAATATGCTGTGAATGTGTGATCTTCTGAGAATGGTGGTCATTGGGATAAATTCTTACACTTAGCAGGAGTTCTCATACAAAAAATAGTATCATTCAAGTATTGATATGGCCCCATTTGAGGCACTGTATGGGAGAAGGATTTAGGTCTCATTGGCGGGTTGATGCATTTGAGGTTAGACATTAGGGTTACTGACTTCTGAGAGATCGGAGATAAAGTAAAGCAAATGTATTCAAGATAGTTTTAGTGGCTCAAAATTAGGTAGAAGAATATGCAGATCGAAAGGTTAGAGACTTGGAGTTAGGAGGGTGAAAAGTATAGTGAAGAGTTCACCCATGAAAGGGGTGATGCGGTTTGGTAAGCGAGTACGCGTAGTCAGAGGTATTATCTTGGTTCATCGAGTCTGAAAGCGCCAGGGGGGAGGTTGGTAGCGTACGAATTAGCTTGCCACCAAGATGTCAGGGGTTGCACATAGGATTTCACGTGTTCAGCTGAAAAGGTAACATGGGAATGGAAAACTACCATTATCGTGGGATTCAATTCTTCTTGAGAGAATTTGTCCTTATGAGGAGGATCCTGCTGCCATTCTGGATAGAGAAATCCGTAAGTAGATCAAGGAGGATGCATCCATCAAAGTTCAATGAAGAATCACACAGTGAAGAGTTCCACTGGGGCGAAGGAGGCTGATATGCAAGAACAAATCCCCGCACCTGTTTACAGATTAGGTGCTCTCTTCGCCTCTTGTTTCTTCTTGTGATCGTTCGAGGAAGAAATGAGGGGGTAAATTGGTATCTATGTAACAGACCTGTTAGTCATTTTGCGCCGGTAGTAGGTTATTTCTGGGTAATAACTTTATGGGTCGACGAATCCACGACAGACCGTCGTGGGATTGGACAGACGTCGAGGGTTGTCGCGTTCCAAACAACTTAGACCCTGAGAATTTGAGTACTGGGGATCGATCTCTGACGTCACGATGGAATGGCACGACGGACCGTAAACAAATCTTTCCACAGAATAAATCTCTGAACTTGTGACGGACATGCAGTACGGACCGTCACAGTCGTGATGGACCGTCCAGGCTGAATAACCTGACTGTGGGTTGGATTTCGTCAAAAGTTTTTAAGGGATTTTTGACTATTATGCTTATAATCTATAATGGGAGGGGAAGGAAGAGCGCGAAGGACAAATTATGTTCCACACCCACAATTCTCTAATCGCCCTACCTCACAACATCCCTCCCACCTACCCCCACCTCCTTCGCCCCCTTCCTTCTTCCCTTTAAATTACGTGCGGGGGTGAAAGGGAGTGACCTTGAAATAAAAAGTGGAGTGATTTTTATATCTTTTATAATTAATTATATGAAAATTAGGGTAAAAAGCAAAAGGAATGAATAAGAAAAAAGAAAGAAGAGAGGGACGAACGAGCGAGAGAGAGAAGAGAAAGAGAGACGAAGAGAACGAATGGAAAGCAAAGACTTGAGGAGTAGCTTGCTGACTCCGATTCTTCGGTGGAGGAGGGTTATGGTTTATGACTATCATAGCAAAATCTTAATAGAGAATGATATGTATTGGGTAGTTGTAACGTCTTCAGATGCTGAATTGTATCCTTGCATGATTTGATTATGTAATTGTAATAGGGTGGAAAGTGAGGTATGAATTCTTAACCTAAACCCTCTCTGTTAATGATGATGCCTTGATATAAAGAAGGCTTGATGAATAAAAGCAATGAGGTTAATGCGATCGGGTGTCACGTTACACACACAGGGATAGTAGTAATGGCATCGTGTGTCAAGTTTTCTTGAAACAGTTAGTAAGGTAGTGGATCAGTGTCACGATTCTTGACACCAGGAATAGTAGTAAAGAGGAGCGGTGTCGTTACGACACAGGTAGTAAAAGAATGAATCTTTGATCCATGTTACTATTTACTCAGATTTAAAGAACCTTTTCCCAAATGAACCCATAGTTGTGCTTGGGTGGTGGTGAGGAAGGGTTATTCCACTCCAGTTCGTATTATCTCATTCTCATTATAAGAGGATGGTTGAGTAAAGGTTATTAGACTTTTGGTACATCTCGGGATGATCCTTCCAAGTACCTCGATTGTGGCTGTTTGACAGTCCGTGAGATTTTGGATGTGTTCCTGCAGACATCCTGGTATTATGACACCGATAGGGATATTGATTGTTGTATTGATCTGGACGGGTACTTGCCCCATTCCATTCCCCTTATAAAATGGCTCTCAGCTGAGTAAGAAGTTTAAAGGCCCAACTTCAGGAGTTGTAGGTACAAGGTTTTATTAGACCAAGTGTATCCCTTGGGGTGCGCCTGTTTTATTGTGAGAAGAAATATGGAAGTTTTCGAATGGCATAGACTACAGGCAGCTGATAAGCGAACTATTAAGAAAAGTATGCCATTCCGCGCATTGATGATTTGTTCGACAGTTACAAGGGGCTTGTGTCTTCTATAAAATGATCTGAGATCCCGTTATCATCCAATTGAAATACAGGCAAACAGAGTGCCAAGACCCTTTGAACCAGGTATGCCGCGGATTATGAATTCTTAAGTAATGTCTTTTGGGCTACAAATGCTCCTGCTGCGTTCATGAGACTGATGCACGGGGTTTTTTTAAGCCAATCTGGTCTCTTTGGTTATTGTATTTATTGATGACTATACTGATATACTAAAAGAGCAGGAAAGAAGGAGAAGACATGAGGAGCACTAGAGAATGCTATTGGAATTGTGAGGGTGAAAAGGCTTTATTGCAAATTCATTACGTTGAGGTGTTGGATAGATTCAGTTCATTTTGGGGCACGTGGTTTATAAGGATGGGTTGATGGTGATCCTTCTAAGATTGAAGCAGTGAAGAATTGGGTAGACCTACTAAGGTTATAGAGGTAAGGAGCTTTGTTGGGTTGTTAGCTACGTACTATCGTCGATTTGTCAGGATTTCTTCTATGCCTTCGCAGCTGACAAATTTAACTAAGCAATGTTCAATTTGATAAATGGTCGGATGAATGTGAAGAAAGTTTTCAGAAACTCAAGACCTTGTTTGATACTGCACCAATTCTTACAGCTAGTGGAAGGTTAAGAATTTTATTGTTTATTGGGATGCATCTTATTCCTGGTTGGGGTGCAGTGCTAAGCAGGAGTGAAATGGTAAGGGATTATGAGTAAAACCCCCGGCAATGAAAAGTGCATGAAACGTAACTATCCGACCCCATGATTTGGAGTTTGGTGCAGTTGTATTTGAATTAGTAAAGCAATGGAGACATTATATATGGGTCAAGTGTTGAAGTTTACACAGATCATCGTGGTCTACAATAGTCCTAATCAGAAGGATTTAAATTTTGGAGGCAGAGAAGGTGGATGGAATTATTGAAAGATTATCGATATTACAATTTTATATCACCCTCGAAAAGCTAATGTGTGCCAGATGCCTTCAGTAGAAAAGTAGGGGATATGGTATAGACTAGCCACTACGGGTTTATAGGACCCATTGGATTAGAGAGGTTCAGACTCTGGCTAATGACTTTATGAGGCTGGAAAGTATAGAGAAAGAAAGAAGGAATTTGGCTTGTGGAGGCAAGATACTCCTTTCTGACAAGATTGATTAGGGGAAAGCAGTTTGTGTTAGAGAAGTGAGCCGAATTCGAGATATGGCTATCAGCGAGGAGAGGCTAAAGAGGCTAAGTAATTGATGAGGAGGCGTGTTGTGAGAATTACGGGAAGAGTATGTGTGCATCGTGTTGATGAATTTGACTCACAATATTCTTTAAGAGGCTCATAGTTCGAGGTAGTCATACACCGGTGCAACTGATCTGTAACGTGATTAACCAACATTTTTGGTGGAACCTAGAATGAAAGGTGAATTGTTGATCGTTGCCCCAATGCCAGAATTGTGAGAGTAAAGTATGAACACCAGAGGACCTGGAGGGACACTTCAGAGAATGCCCATTCCTGAATTTGAAGGGGAAAGATTGGAAATGGATTTCGTCGTTGGTCTTCCCAAGACAATTTGGTAAGGTTGATTATTTTGGGTAATTGTTGCCAGGTTAACTAAGTCGGCAACTTGATTACGGTCAAGATTACTTTACAATGCAGAGAAGTTAGCCACACTCTATATCTCAAAGAAATTTTCGATTGCGGGAGTTTCTATTCCATTCATCTCAGATAGAGTAAACGGAATTAATTCTATGTTATGGGGGAACCCTACATGTTGATTAGGGACTAGGCTGGATCTTAGTACTACATTCACCATCAAACGATGGTCAGTCAGACCGGAAAATTCAAGTGTGGAGGATAGTTTCCGTGATGTGTGATTGATAGATTTTGGTGGGTCATGGGATAATTCTTACCCGTATCAGAGTTTTCGTACAACAATAGCATATCATTCGAGTATTGATATGGCCCCATTTGAGGCATGTATGGGAGGAGATGTAGGTCTCCAGTGGATGGTTGTTTGACGCATTGAGGTTAGACCGTGGAGGTACCTGATATTTGATGAAATGGGGAAATCATAGAGAAGGTAAAATTTTCAAGAAAAGCTTTTAGCAGCTCAGAGGAGGCAGAAGGAATAGGCAGATCGAAAGGTTAGAGACAGGATTTATGGAGGGGTGACAAAGTCTGACTTGCATGAAGGTTTCACCCATCAAAGGTTTTGTGTGATCCGATTTGGTAAGCGATTTAAGTTATTAGAGGTACATGGGGACCATTTGAATACAAAACTTAAGCGGTAGGGGAGTTGGCCTTATGCAATAGCCTTGCCTCCAGGACTGTTCAGGAAGTGCACCCGGTAATTTAATGTGTCTATGCTGAAAAGAAAAAATCCCATGGTGATGGAAACTACATTATTCGTTGGGGATTCGTTCATCTTGTGATAATCGTCTTATGAGGAGGAGCCTGTGCTATATTCTAGATGGGAGGTCGCCCGCAAGTTGATATCAAAGACGATTATATCTACCAAGGTCAGTGAAGAACGGGCCAGTTGAAGAGTCACTGGGAGAGTGAGGTTGATATGCAAGAAAGATAGCGACATTTTTTCCAGATTAAGGTACTCTTCCTCGCCCTCGCCTTTCTTTGTGATCGTTCGAGGACGAACGATGGTAAATTGGTATCTATTGTAACGCCTCTTTTGGTATTTTGAGTACTAACAGAGATTCTATCCCATCTACATACCCCACCAACATATTACACTTTCGAATTTCTAAGTGGATCCACACTCCGTTTTGGGACCACCCCATATTCCCAATAACATTATAAAAACTATGAAATTAAGGGGGTAGTTTTTTAGTAATGATTTAGTTAGTGGTAAGAACGAAGAAAATAACATTAAATTTAGTAATGGGTCACTTTTACCCTGAGTTAGAATTAGTTTAATAAGAAGTGGGAAATATATAATATGAAAAGGGAAAATGAAGGAAAAAATAACCTAGCGAATTCTTTATCGGCCGGCGCCGTCTCGTAAAAGCAACGGCAAAGCCAGGTAATATTTCTATGTATTGAATATATTCTGGTCTTGATTGGCCGAAGGTTATTACATGCTTAGTAATTAAGGTTGGTTTGGAATCGGTTAGATGATGGCGTGTTTGAAGGCCCAATGTTTACTGCCATCTCAACTTGTTAAGTTACAGCGAGATGGTTTCAAGGAGTAGAATCATATCTTAAAAGTCATTAGGAGAGTGCTCTTTTGCCACAAAAGGTTCGTTGAATTAATGGTTTGTATAGTATGTAGTTGTATGGTTAACCTTATTGTCCATGTATCAATTTAAAATAAAAAAAAAGCATATAATCCAAAATTCATAATTATTAGTATATTTCTTGAAAGTAAGTTGTTGCTTCCTATCTTTAATAAGCCAAAACACTGTTCATTTAGGAAGATGCATAAAAAATATAGTGGAATCCCTAGGGGATTGTTGTACTCGCAGCGACGGTTTAAAATTTTAACAATATCATTTATATTGTCGGTTAGGAATAGTTGAATGTTTGGCTCATTTAAAAGCTACATCGACTAATTGTATATCTATGTGGAAAAACTTATTATGATTATGAGACTATGTTTTTAGGAGGGTAATTAATGAACAATGGGAGTAAGTGGGCGATGAGAATTAGTGGTGAAAGGTGGTGTGAGGCAAAGCCGGCATGGAGGGAGGAATCATATGAGGGCTAAGTTGACTCGGGCTATAGGACCACCGTATTCAGGAAAGTCTTGTTGTAGTAACTTTACGGATTATTTAGGGGGGTTCTTGACTTATTTTGGTGCTATTATTTTCCTTAAACAAATCAATATTGGATATTGAGAGCGGACCAACTAATATTACGGGTATTGATATTATTTAAATTTATTAAAGTCTTTTTTCATACTAATTGGCAGGAATTAAGATTTATCCCAGATTTGACTTTATGAATGCTATATAATTAGATGTGTTTTGGCTTTGGACTAGACATAAAATAAGCGAGCCGTCTAAGGACTCATTTACAAAATATGTGTGTATATACTGAGATTTTAAAAGGTGAGGAGGCAAGAAGGAAAGGAAGGGTAATGTGGATGAAGTAGGCTGGTTAGTTGACTTCGATTCTGCGGGGAAGTTAGGTTTGGTTGATGCTATTTGATAGTAAAATAGTAATAGTGATTGATATGCCTTGAATGATACTGTGGAGTTTTTTATGTACTGAAGAATGTGTGATCTGTGTGTTTTGCGTTGTGTGGTGGGTGCTTGGCTGACACTCTGAGACCGTAGTATTTATATTCTCTACATCCTATTCTATCGAAGTGGATGCCTTGAATAAAGAAGTCTTGATCGAAAATAAGAAAACAATTGAAGTTTAAAGCCGGTGATATAAAGGATAAAATTAACAGTATATGGTCGGAGTGTCACGTTCCGCACGGTATTTTTGGATCGGAGTGGCACATTCCGAAATGGTATTTTTGGGATAGGAGTAAGTGTAACGTTTGACACGGGTATTCTTGGAATCGTAGTGAGTGTTCACATTCGACGGGTAGTCTTGGATCGGAGAGTCCACGTTCCGGACACAGTATTTGTGGATCGGAGGTCACCGTTCCAACACGATAATATTAAAGGAAAAATATGTTGAATTAATCGGAGATCTTCAATCTACAAAGAACTCCAATCCCAAAGGGTTTGGTTTGGAGGAATGAGTCGAATGTGTGATCTTGATACCGTGAATTAATACGTGCTTACATTATTGTTGTGACCACTTAATCATGTTGTTTTTTTCTTATCCACATGTTAATCTATAGTTTAGTTCATTACTATTATTCTTTTGTATATAGTTACTATTTTGGGTGACCGCTGATACTTACTCAGTACATGTTGCTTCGTACTGGTACTCTACTGTTTTCTCTTGTTTTCCTTTTTGAAATGCAGCAAGTGTACCTATGCTCATGTTCCCCATCTCTAGCCAGCTCCTGCATATCAGTTAAAGGGTGGTGGAGCTATCCATTCAAGATCGTTGTTGGTTTCTCCTCCGCAACATGCTTCCTATACTTTCAGACACTACCAATGTTATTCTTTATTTAGTGGTTGTATCTTAGACTTAGTTGTCTAGAGTGAGATTAGATGTCCTTGATGTGATGACTTCAAATTTTTGGATGATAGTATAAACTTAGAAACTTATTTAAATTTAATGGTTGCTTGTATCTTTTGGACTTCCGCAGTATTATATTATTTCAGAGTTGAAGATGGGTATATGTTGGGTTTTATGTGTTGGTCGCCTCCCCTACGGAGGTCAGTGTGGGAGCATTTCACGCCATTTTGGGTCGTAAATCTGCCCGCTGGCCCTCCCTGACGCGGCGGGTGATGTTCCGTGATTTGTCTTGTGCAACCCGCTTTGCTCAGCTGCCCCTCGGTGCTGGTCGGTTTCAAAAATGCAGTGTACCCTAAGGAGGAGACTCATATAAAGGAGAATAGTGATAAAATCTGACCCACTATTACCCCCCCATATAATATATTTCTAACAATGAACTAAATAAATTAGTTAAAACTACCCCAGGAAAGTTAATTTCATAATATAATAGGACAGTCCAAAACACCAACTTAAAAATAGGAAGGATTTATAAAATAAAAAGGTCATAGTGCTAACAGACATAATGTGGGCGCGGGACAAAGAAAACAAAAATCTCAACCCTTCCTCCCACAATCCCCCACTTGACTTCCCTATCCATGTGGTCTCTGAACGATAATAAAAAAAGCGCAAGGGCGAGAAAGAGTACCTGAATCTGTAAAAAGATATGGATATAGTTCTTGCATATAAACCTACTCTCTCAAGTGGACCTCTTCAACAGGCCTGATTATTCGCTAAACCTGATAGATGCAATCTCCTTTGATCTCAAACTTGCGAACCTCCCGACTATAATAGCAATGACTCCTCCTCATAAGACAGATTTCACAAGAAGAAAGAATTATTCCAACGAAATAATTTAGTGTACAATCACCATGGTATTTTTTTAGGCAAAAGACAAATAATAAGGGTGCATCATTGACAGTCTTGGAGGCAAGGCTAATGCATAGGCACCTCACCCAGAGCTTCAGTACTTCAAGGGTCCAAGATACCCGAACTTCGCCGATACTCTCTTACCACCCCCCACCGCATCACACCCTGCATGGGTGAAACCTTCAGCAAGACTGGTTCACCCTCATGAAATCCAAGTTTAACTTTCCGATCTTAATTCCTTCGGCCTACTTTCGAGATGCTAAAACTTTTCTGAATTAAATTCATCTTTCTCTAATGATTCCCTTGAAGGTCAGAACCCAAGGTTAACCTCAAATGCCCATCAAACCACCAATGGAGACCTAATCTCCCTCCCATATAATGCCTCAAATGGGGCCCCATATCAAGACTCGAATGAAGCCTTTGTTTGTACGAAAACCTCTGCTAAGGGTACGAATTTATCCCAATGACCACCAAAATCTACAACACCACGCACGAAGAAATCTCACAGTACTTGATTGTTCGCTCGACTGCCCCATCAGTCTGAGTGTGAAAATGGAGAAGTCTAAGATCCAATTAGTACCTAGTCAACATGTAGGTTTTCATTCCAAAATATAGAAGTAAATTGCGTACCTCTATATTAAATATGGAAAGTAGAACTCACTGCCAATTGAACATTCCGAGATATATAGTTTGGCTAACTTTCGGCATTGTAAGTCATATTGACTCGGAATGAAGGTGAAGACTTAGTGAAATGTCAACAAGTACCAAATATAATCAAAACTTACCATGTCTTTGGAGCCAACTACAAAATCCTTGCAAATTCTTTCCACTTCCATTCAGGAATGGGGATTCTATGAAGTGTCCCTCCAGGCCTCTGGTGTTCATACTAACCTGCTGACAAATTGGGGATAGGGCAACAAATAACAAGTCACGCTTCTTCTACTCCACCCCCCCCCAATCAATGTTGCCTGTAGATACGATACATATTGGTTGCACCAGGATGTATAGAATCCCTCGAACATGAGACTCTACAAGAATAGTCGAGTCAAATCATCAACACGGGGCAACATACCCTTAACCTTATTCTTCAAGACGCCTTCCTCATCAAATATTGACTCTTTAGCTCTCCTCGCAATACCATATATCGAATTCGGCTCAGCTTCTCATAGCAAACGATTCCTTATCTTCTCAGAAAGGAAGATAGTTTTCATCCACAGAAGGCCAAAAAAATCCTCTTCTTAGTACTTCAACCTCATAAAGTCTTAGCCTGAGTCTGAAAACCTCTCTAGACAATGGGAGTTCCAAACACCGGTAAGGGGGCGAAAATACCATGCATCCCTACAACTGTTTACTTAAAGCATCTGCCAAACATTAGCTTTATCCCGGCCCGGGTAATATACAAATAGTAAATCACACTCGTCTTTAATAGTTCCACCCCTTCCATTCCTCAAATTCAAAGATTCTGAGTGACAGACGTATTGTAAAACTACGATGATCTGATTGTAAACTTCACAAATGACCATATAGATAATGTTCCATTGCTGTAATGCTCAAATACAATGGCAGCAACTCCAAAATAGGGTCGGCATAGTTACGTTCATGCCACTTCTAATTGCTCGAAGCATAATAAGCACCTTACATACTTCTGAATTAGCCCTGCACCAAAAAACTAGAATAAGATGATCACAATCAACAATAAATTCTTACCTTCCACTGGAAGGTAAGAATTGGTTGCAGTGTCAACAAGGTCTTAGTTTTGGAAGCTTTTCACATTGGACGATTCATACAAATGGAAACACATTCTTCTTAGTCAAATTTGTCAGCTAGGAAGCAAGAGAGAAAATCCTTACAAGATCGACGGTAGAGCTAGCCTAAACCCAACAGCTCCTACCTCTGAAACATTAGTAGGTCGTTACCAAATCTTCACTACTTCAATTCTTAGAAGATCACCATCATCATCCTTTAGAAAGAAAACCACGTCCCAAGAAGGGACACTGATGAATCTAGCCAAAACTCACACATGGGAGAATTTGCATACAAGCTCTCTCTATCAACAACTCCAATAAACTCTCACTGCTCTCATGTAGTTTGCTCGTTGAGTATACTTCGTAATCATCAATAAATACAAATAACAAAAACATCCAGATATGTCTTAAAAATCCAGTTCATTAGGCTCATGAAAGAAGCAGGGCATTCGTGAAGACCAAAAGACATCTAAGAATTCATACTGCAATACGTGGTTTCGAAAAGCAAAGTCTGTTCAATCTGTTGCCCGTATTCACATTGATGATACCGGGCTGATCTCAAATCAATTTTAGGAGAAGACACAAGCACCTGGGTAATTGATAGAATAAATCACAATTGCGAGGAATGGGGATACTGTTCTTAATAGTACCTATTCCCAGCTGCGTGTTACTCTATGCGACAGCCGAAAACTTCCATTCTCTCTTTTTAACAATATAATAAAACAGGAAGCACCCCAAGGGAATTGCACTCAGTCTAATAAAAACCTTGACAACAACTCCTGAAGTTGGGCCTTTAAACTCCCTTAACTCGGATGGATCCATCTATAGGGGGAATAGAAGAAATGGGTCGAGTTCCTTGCCTCCAGTTCAAGACAAAAATCAGCTTCCCTATCCGGTCCCGGTGTGGCATAAATGGAAGGTCTGCAGGAAACACATCAGAGAAACTCATTGGGACTATCGAAAACAGGGAATCGATCGAAGCTCTACTTTGAGAAGATCATCATGAGATATGCAAAGAAAGCTAAACAACCCTTACTCACCACCTGTTAGCAGAAAAAAAGAGGACTATACGAACTGCAGTGGAAAATATAGTTAACCCTCCACACTAGCGGATCTGTCCCAGGACTTGGCCCCAATGTCCATTTTTAGCATTACAATTAGATTGCAAAATTTGGAGAAAGCCAAGTCAATAATCCAGAATTACATCAAAAAACTTATCTATAGAATATCAAATTGAACATAAGTATTCGCGCCCCACAAAGTCACAAGGAATGACCTGATACACCTTTTAAACTGACAATACTCACCCACACGAGTAGAGACAGCATAGGCAGTAAAGCAACATCCAATATAAATAGACCAGAACAATGAAGAAGATACATAGAAATTGTGGAATCCAGGGAATCAAACAATACCTAATCCATGCAATCATAGGACCAAAAAAAGAGTACCTGTGATAACGAATCATATTCTCTATTCAGACCTCCAGGAAAGCCTAACCCAATGGGCCCTACATATCACCTACCGGTCCTGCCCCTACCAGCTGCGCTTGCAGTAGTTCCAAAGTGCCCGCCCACCCCGCATGAATTGGTGAAACACCATTACCATTGGCCACTACGTCCTCCAGAATGTGGCGGCCTCTACCAGACACACCTCACTCTAACTACTGGGGGTTGTAACTCTGTTTTGGACAAATTTCCTAATATGGTCCAACCTCTCCACATCCATAAACAATTCCTGGGTAAGTATAGGTCTTTGTGAAAATGAAGAGAAGTATGGAGTAAACCTCCAAATCAGAAAAAGGTGATGACTAGTCTTTGATGGACCCCCAGCTGAGCCTCGCCAATGCAAGGTTGAATAGGAGGGCTGGATAACCCCTGAACTCTGCCCATGGATTAAGGACTCTAACTACCTCTTTACGAAAATTCTTAAATGCGATGCTGTGGTGAAGTCTTCTCTGGATTCACCACCCTCTTTTTTATACCTATATCACACAATCAAAACCAATTCATTTGAAAGGATTTTGACCACTGCAGAAGTTGCAAGCAGCTATTGTAAGGATGAACTCTGCAAATATGACCCTCAATCATCTTCACAAGCAAGCGAATCCGCTCTTGTGGACTGAAGAAACAGGAAGTGGCCAAACCTGGATCGTGTCACGGAAATTTGGCATCATAAGCAGCAACAAGACTATCCTTCCTTTCTCAGGCTCTAGGAACTCAATCTCTCTCCATCCCTCAAGGTCCGGGGTATTATACTCTCCATAAATAAGCTATTAATGATGCCCAAGTCATAGGTGGTGCCCTTGCTGGTTGACACTCAACATACGACCGCCACCACATTTTGGCATCCCCTTGAAACTGATAGGTCACAAACTCAACACCGAATTGTTCTACTATGTCCATCTTATGTAGCAGCTTATGACAAACAACCAAAAAATCATAGGCATCTTCAGATTCAGCACCCTTGAAGACTGGAGGATTCAATTTTAAGAACATAATGAAAAGTTCATGCTGATCACCTGTCATTATAGACCCTGTAGTCAATCGAGGTAACGTGCCTTCCTCCAATGATGCATCCATGCATGGAGCCATAGCATCTGCATGTTGTACCCCCTTAACCTGAGGTGCTGGTGCAGAAAACATTGGAGGTGTCTGGCCCTGATCAGATAACCCGCTAAGATAAGTAAGAACCTCATTAATCATCTCTTGGGTAGGCTGGGGTGGTATTTACTTATCCTAAACCTGCTCATTTTCCCCTTTCTCACCCTCTCTCACCACCTCATCAGTCGGTGGAGGAGTCACTGCTCTATTCCTAGGTAGACCAGGTTTTTGTACTCTACCTCTAGTGGGCGTCCTCCGGCGACCTCTACCACGACCTCTTGCAAGTTCTCCTCCTCGACTTACAGCCCTAATTGTTGGCTAAGACGCACCTTGTCTTGTCGATGTTGGTGTTGGCACAGTTGTTGCTCTAGTTCTTACAATCTGCGAAATAGAGTGAGAATGTTAGATACCAATTTGTATTACCTAGATACCGATTGGATCCAAGTTATAGCACGAAAGAAAGAAAGAATGGAGTTTTTCCTAAAGTCTTATAGCCTCTCGAAGAAAAGAAAGTAAAGGAGCCCCATACCTGTTCCTCAAGACTCTACTAGACTTTGTCCTTGTGGTGATGAGGACCAATGAACCTAATCACTGATACACAAGTTTGTCAAGACCCAAAACGACGTCCGGTGAGTGGCACCAAAACACTTTAACTACCAGGTGAGGGCGAACCCAAAAAATCTAAACCCCAAACATTTACCATTTCAGTTCAACTATTAATTACCACAATAATGCGGAAAGATCAAAAACTTATTAATGAACCAAGTAAATAATATTCTAACAGTTTAACACTATTATACCAAAAACTAGAAGTCATCACCATCAAGAACATCAATCCTCCAAATATTACCAAGTCTAAGAGGATTTAAGAAACAACAAATAAATAAAAAGGATGGTCCATGTCCAATTCAAATACAAAGTACGCGAATGAGAGAATCCAGCACGAGCTTGAAATAATAGCTAACTTGAACTCTGATATGCTGGAGATAACTAGAGCTGAGGGGGCGAGTTGAAGTTGATGTAGTGTTGCACTCCACAAAATAACCAGACAAGAAAAGACAAGTAGAGAGATCAGTACAAGGAACACTTTCTGAGTAGGTATCATCGCCAACTCAATAGAAACCAATATAAATTGGATGATAATATAAAATCAAGTAACAATACTTAACAAAGGTGGGCAAACACAACAAATGAATAATGACAACAACACATAATAGGACACCATCATACACATCAAGCCATTCTATGAGGACTCATGCCTCCACACCATAGTTATTTGGAAATAGGTTCTTTGAGATTGAGATATTATAAGTTATTCAAATTCCTTTCCTTTAATGTTATTGGGTCGGACGTTGACACCGATCCCATAATATCGGGTTGGAACGTACACTCGATCATAATACCGTGATCGGATGCCACACTCCGATCCAATTATCTCATTATTTTATTTCATCAAGCTTTCTTAGTATAGCGTAATTTTATAGAGAGGTTTCAAGATTAGAAATTCAACCAGTCTCCTCATTTTAGGCCAACCACAAGCAACAATCAAAAAATACAATACTACACAATCAAGTACATCGGAGACTTTATCAATATCACCTAAAAAGAATCTATCGCTATTTTAGAGTGATCTCTCAATTGAAAAAACCATAACCTACCTCACCGAAGAATCGAAGTCAAAGAAACTAGTTCTTCAATTGCCTTTCATTTCCGTATTGCCTCCAAACGTCTCTAATCTATTCAAGACGTAATATGTTAACTTGTAAGATGACTAGTCTAATAAAAAAACAATCAAATTTTTATGTATAGCCTAGACACAAAAAAACGTCATCTATTATCTATAGATCAATTTACTAAAATCTCAAACCAGGGATTAAAATCTCCGCTTCCCTCGCCATATATTTAACCTTAATGAGATTAAATAATTATCATACACTTTATATTTAATACCTATCTCAATATATCAACATTTAATTTTGAATCATAACAAAATTTTATAATATTAATATTAGGTCACAAGGTTACACAAACCCGTGGAAGAATGTAACCGCGAATACAATTTCTTAATTCCACTAACATTAAACATTGTAAGCCACTGGTCACGACACCCGTGTGCACACATTCATAATATGTTGTGTTTCTCTTTTCAATTGTTAGGTACGCCACATCTGCACAGTACCTTAACAAGTATATGTTGTTTAACTATGTGAGACCACTGCGTCAGCGAGACCACTGGCCACATGATCAGCACCTTAAAAAATTCCAGTAGTTAACACAAAAGTACCCATAAAAAATATATGCACGATGTTCTGTTGTTGACGTTCCTGTGATTATCTTCGTTCCACCCGCTTATCGCGTCCCTCTTTTATTTTTCTTTAAAAATTATTTGTTACCCTAATTTATGATACTGATATATTTTATATTAGTGATAAAAAGTGGCCCACTATAATTATAATATTTTTTAGTAACCATTAACTAAATTACATTAGTTAAAAACTACCCCAATAAGTCATAATTATAATTATGAATAGTCTCAAAACACCCACTTAAAATCTATGGGAATGTTTTTCTAACAATAAAAATTTCTAGTGATCAACCCGAACTAAAGGGGTTGTTAAATCAAAAAACTCAGATTAGTTCTGAGTCCAACCTATACCCATCAATCTTACCTAATTATATGTGTGCAGTAATTTTCAGAAGATTCAAAAATCTAAAGAGTAAGTCTTATGCTCACCAATTTATGGTATTACACACTCTAACTTAATGGAATTAGACATCAAGATCGATACACCTAATACGTTAATTCCCATCTCATATTAATATTGAATCAAAAAGACTATAGGAATAGTGAATTTATACTTTGAATTGTGCCAGTACGTAGAAATCAAATAGTAAAATTACCACATCAAATAAACAGAGAACAGAATAATGGCAAAAACAGCGCACTGTACAACCCTCACCAACCAATTCCTAATGCTAATGTTTATATATTAATTGACTATATCATTTGCCAACCATATTCAAATTGTGATAATAATTTAATAATTAAACGAAGGTCATAAACAACTACCTACGTAAATTAGTGCAACATTTCTAAAAATAAAATCATTAATTATAACCACTAGGGATATAATGGCAGCAATGTCCATCCTTTTATAGGTACATGTAGGTACACTTCCCAACTTCCTTATGCATCTCACTATCTATAATAAGATATAATAATGCCCCCTATCAAACTTTATAATTAATGTCATTATTAATAACAAACTCTAGCTTCCAATACCAGTGCCTATATCATAAGATATATATATAAAATCAAGTAACACCCTTGTAGAAGACATTCATTACGATATGAATTCCAAACTATAAAATATGTAAATTATTTCATTGATAAATGTGAGTATTTATGCCATTGCAACCGACCTTCTTAAAAAGAGAAATATAACAACATCATACATCTTTATATGTAATAAAAAAGTAGCAATTCATTCAAACATTTAAAGAATTAATCAATTAAAGAAGTGTACCACGTTAAAGGACACTTTCGACGGCTTTTTCTATAGTTCCTCTCTTGATTTGTTTTCTTCAACAGTCGTGCGACTCTTTTTATGTTCTTTATTTGGTACTAAGAGGTTAATTCTACACTAATTATTTATATATAAATGATTGTTAAAAAAGGGAAAGGAACCCACTACAATTTTAATATTATCCTCTTATCCTCCAACTCTATAAATCTATTCAAAAACTACCCCACTAATTTTCATTAATTATATTATTAATAATCCCAAACACTCAATTAAATCTATCGGAAAAGTATTCCTACATAAAAAGTTTCAAATGCTCAAATAGGACTAAATGGGTTGTTGTTACACATAGCATCCAATTACCCATGTTCGTCCTTGAAGATCATAGAGAAAAAGGGAGTGCCGAAGAAAGAGTACCGAATCTGTAAAAGATGTGGATATCTTTTCTTTCTAATTGACCTTCAATCCCCTAAGTTGACTCTCACTGGACTATTCTTCCAATGAACCTTGATAGATGCAATCTCCTTTGATCTCCAACTTGCGGAACCTTTTTTTTTTTTTCCACTCTATCTGAAAGAAAAGGCTCCTCCGTCATTAAGACAGTTCTCATCAAGACGAACTAGAATCCAACGAAAAAGGTAGTTTCCATCACCATGATATTTTTTCGGAATAGACAACATGAAATACCGCGTGCATCTGACAGTCTGAGGCAATGCCAATTCAGAAGCCACCTCCCCAACGCCGCTTCAGAATCTTTCAAAGGCCGACCAATATACCTCGGACCAAGATACTCGTCTTACCAAAACTGCATCACACCTTATGGGTGAAACCTTCACAAGAAGACTTTGTCACCCTCCTAAATCCAAGTCCTAACGTTTCATCTGATATTATGTCTTCCTGGCTCGGAGGGCTAGAAGCTTCCCTTGAAATGAATTTTACTTTATGTAACGATTCCTCAAAGATCATACCCAGGGTCTCACCTCAAATGCAGCAAACCAACCAATGGTGAGAACACTACATTCTCCTCCCATACAAATGGCCTCAAATGGGGTCATATCAATACATGAGTGATAGTTATTAATTGTCTGAAACTATGCTAAAGATAAAAATTTATTCCCACATACCCACCAAATTCTATCACACATACCACAAGAGCAGCTTATCTCGATAATCACCTGAATCGTTTGGCTTAGACTGACCATCGGACTGAGGGTTAAATGCTAGGATAAGATCCAGCCTAGACCTAATTCGCTATATAATGTACTCCAAAACTTAGAAGTAAAGTGTACATCTATCTGAGATGATAGAAAGTGGAACTCCTTGCAAAGGAACAATTGTCTGAGATATAGAGTTTGGGACTAAACTTCTCTAAATTGATGTTCATCCTGCTGGAATGAAGTGAGTAGGAATTAGTTAAACTGTCAACAATTACCCAAATAGAAGCAAAATTACCCAATGTCTTGGAAGCGAAAATAAGAAATCCACTACCATTTCTTCCCCTTCCATTCCGGAATGGGCATTCTCTAAAGTGTCCTCCAAACGATTCTCAAATGCTCCTCATGTCTTTCCTGCCTTTGGTATATCCAATATTATATCAATCAATAAAGACAAATAACAAAGAGATCCAGCTATACGTAAAATCGCAGTTCATCAAAAGCTCATGAAAGCAGCTAGGGCATTCGTTAGTCCAAAGGACAGTTACCAAGAACTCATAATGCATACCTGGTTCGAAACGCAGTTTTTGGTCTTGGAACCATCTGCTGCCCGTATTTTCAATGATGATAAACCAGGCACTCAAGTCTATCTTAGAGAAGGACAAAAGCACCTTGTAACTGATCGAACAAATCATCAATGCGAGGAAGAGGATACCGTCTTATAGTTACTTTATTTATTGCCGGTAATATAATGCACATCTGAAGGACTCATCTTTCTTCTCACAAACAAAACAAGAGCACCCCAAGGGGATGCACCTGGTCTAATAAGAGTCTTTCCTAACAATGGTGAAGTGGGCTTTTAACTCCCTTAACTTGCTGGAGCAATTATATTAGGGGGTATCTGGAAATGGGACGGTACCGAGCTCCAATTCAATGCAAAAAGCAATATCCCTGTCCGGTGGCCATACAGGAACAGTCTGCAGGGAACATCAGAAACTCACGAACTGACCGAAAACTGACTCAATCGAAAAGGTTACTTGGGTAGATCGTCACGAGTTGCGGAAACGCTAAACACCCTTACTAACCATTTTCTTAGCACGAAGAAAGAGATGCTACGAACTGGAGTGAAGGGTTAGTTACCCTCCCATACTAACGGATCTTGTCCCAGGCTTGGCCAACGTTACAGTTTTAGCATTACAATTCTAAGGCTTGCAAAATTGTGAGGAAAGCCCAAGATCATGACCCAGAATACATCGCAAATTGAACCATTTCTAAGATAACCAAGTATCATGAGTATTGCTCCGCACAAAAGTCACCAGACAAGACTATAACCTTTTCAACTATCACAGACTCACCCAACCGGGATAGAAACATGAATAGGTGTCCACGCACTTCACACATGTAAATTAAGAGCCATTAGGCCCAACTGAGGAAAGCTACATATGCAAATGTGGAAGCCAGGATCAAACAAATACAGAAGCATGTCAATCACAAAGCAAACGATTTCCTGTGATAAACCAGAATTGATGACTCCGGCTTGCAGATCCGCCCCGGCAAGCGGAACATGGGCCCTATCACCTGTCTTCCCGTTGCTCCCTACAAGGTGGTGTTCGTAGCAATGGCCTACCAGTTTTTCCGTCACTCCCAGTGGAATGCTTTTTGGTGAACACCATTACCCCGAGCCACCTGTACCTCCAGAATAAGCGACGATCTACATGACCACCTTTACCCTATGCTGTATTCGGGGAAGGTCTACTAAACTCTGTTTTGGACAATTCCTACTAATATGTACAGTCTCCCCACATCATAAATTCTCTGGGTCTAGCATGGTCGCTGTGAGACTGATGGGGATTGGGAATAACCTCCAACTCAGAGAAATGTTGCACGGTATGAGGTGGCACCCCAAACTAAAGTCTGTAGTGAAGATTGAATTGTAGGACTGAGTAACCTCTGAACTTGTCCTCTAGAGTACTAACCATTAAACTCACCTCCCTTTCGAAACCTTTTAGATTCTTGATGCCATGGTGAAGTCATTGGCTTACTCCTCCACTCTACACAAAGTCTACCATTCTGGAAGGATTTCGCGTAGCCGCTCCCTGTAAGGCATGAAATCCGCAGATCGGACCTCACGCCTTGCACAAAACGGCGAATATCCGCTAGTGTGACTGAAAGCAAAGCTGGGTGGCTACGTTAGATTATGCCACAAAGTTCAAAAAGTGTAGCCTCAAAACGCCGTGGCGTCCTTTACTTGCTCTAGGCTCAAGAACTCTTCTCCATCCTATTCCCTTCAAGGTACGGGGGGATGGACTTCTCCATAAATACACGCCTAGAGAAGACGCCCCCCCAAGCATAGGTGGTGCCTGTGCGGAGTTGCACTCGAATGTGACCGCCACCACATTTTGGCGTTTCCTTGAAATTGAAGAGTTACAAACTGAACGCCCAAATCGGTTCAACGTATGCCCATTTTATGTAAATACTCATGACAATCAACCAGAAAATCATAGGCATACTCATATTTCAGCACCCTTGAAGATGGAGGTTTCAATTTCAAGAACTTACTGAAAAGTTTCATGCTGATCGCTTGTAATTATAGGCCCTGTAGTAAAATGAGGGGAACGTGCCTATTTCCAATGAAGGCTCCATGCGGGGAGCCCACAGCGGGAGCCGGTCGTACTTCCGGAAACTTGAGGTAAGGTGATGGTGCAGAAAACACTGGAGGTGTTTGACCTGATAAGATAACCCACTAAGATAAGCAAGAACCTGATTTATCATCTCTGGGGTAGTTGGGGCGGTAGTTCCTCATTCTGTACTTGCTAGTTTCCCATTCCCACCCTCTTCTTACTACTTCCTCAGTCGGTGGAGGAGTCACGCCCTTAGTACCAATGGGGCAGGTGCCTGTCCTCTCTCTAGAGGACGTTGCTCCCAAGACACTCTAACCACGGCCTTTGTCGCTTGCTTCTCGCTCGAGCTACAGCCCATGGCTGCTCAGACGTACCCGTCTTCGCCGGTGCTAGTGTTGACGTAGTCGGTTCTCTGTTCGAACCATCTGCGCAAATAGAGTGAAGACGTCAAGATACCAATTTGTACAACTAGATACCAATTGGATCCAAGAATAGCACCGAAAGAAAGAAGGAATCGAATTTTGCTACAGTCCTTATCGCCTCTCACACACAAAGCACAACAAGTAACCAGGCGTCCCCCACACCTGACACTGTTCCTTAAGACTCTAACTAGACCTGTTCTTGGGTGATGAGACCAACGAACCTAATGCTCTCGATACCAAGTTTTGGCAAGACCCCAAAATGGGCCGCGACTGGCACCCATACTTATCCTAATATGGTGAGCGGAACACCAACCCATCCACTTACAAGTTTCAACCATAATAACAAAAATTATTAATGGCGGAAATAAAAGATTAAACTCATTAATGTAAAATCGATTAAATAAAACTTATAAAAAATCAATACTATTTATTCCCAAAAACCTTGGAGTCATCACCACAAGAACATCATCCTCAAATTACTAATCTAAGAGATATAAGAAGCTAAAATAAGTAAAAGCTAGTCCATGCCGGAAATCTCAAGGACATAAAGGACATGACGAGGAAGGGAATACAGTCCAGCTAGAAGCAATAGTTGCGGCTGTGAGTGAAGACGATGGCACCATTTGCTTGCACTCCAACCAAATGACAAAGACGGAACATACAGTAGGGGTCAGACAAAACCACAAGTATGAGTAGGTATCATCGGCCAACCAAAATAGAAACTAATTATATATCAGATAATATATAAATCAACTACAATACTCAAAATGTAGCATCAACAAGTTCTATAATTCATTATAAGCACCGCAAAGTTCACCATGAGAGGATCAAGCCTCAATGCCATACCATTTGGAAATTAGGTTCATAGATTGAGTATATGCACGTCTTTCAACAATTCTTATGCTTATTTCTCTCGTGTCGGTACGTGACACTCGCTCCATATACTAAGTGTCGGTTTCGTGACACCCGATCCCCTAATTCTATGTGTCAGTTCGTGACACCCGATCCCCTAAATTCTACGGGTCGGTTTCGTGACACCCGATCCCCTAATCTACGTGTCGGTTAGGTGAACCCGTTCCACTTATTATCACTTTAGTCATCAAGCCTTCTTTTATACCAGGCATCATCAATCTCATAAAAGGAAGATTAGGGTTTGTAAGATTTAGGATTTCACTAGCTTCATCATGCTTATTTTATCACAATTATGTAATCACATTCATACGATCATACAATTAAGCATATAGAAGGGTTTACAATACTACCCAATACATATCATTCTCTATTAAGAGTTTACTACGAATAGCATAGGTGTAGCTATTGGGAAAGCCATGTAAATGCTAAGAGAATGACCTCATTATAGGAAATTGAGGATCCCTCATCCAATAAGTGTTAATATCGGGATTCCATGTCTAGCTCTCATGGTCTATCGGTTAAGCTAACTTCCACAAAAGAAATGAATGTGCTAAATCTTCTAAAGGACTGTTCTACATAGGGTAGGTAGTGGAATGGGACACTATTTATCCATTGAACTAGGTAGGAAATCCAAAAGGAGAGTCTTGGTGAGACTTATTTGAATTGAATGAACTAAATCTTCTAAAAGGTCGTACTACTAAGGATTGGAGGTGGTATGGGACGCTATGTATCCATTGCACTAAGTAGGACCTTCCGAAAAGGGAGACTTGGTGCGAAACATTCTAAAAGAATGTGCTACTTAGGGTAGGGGGTGGTATGGGACGCCATCTACTCATTGCACTAAGTAGGCATATACCGAAAGGGAAGACTTTGGTGGTTTGTTGGGTGTCTTTTAATGTCTTGTCATTGATTAAGGGGCTTGTTTCTCCCGAGTTGAGTAAGCCAAAAGGGGTAGTCTTGAGGATTGCTTTGATGTGTATTGAAGGGGGCATATGCATAATTCCTTCATGTCTTACCTTTGTGAGTCTTAGGATAATCCCGACTAGGGAAACTCTTACGGAAAATGAGTTCACTTTCTCTTTCGCTTGGCCTTGGAAGTTCACTAATTTAGAATAGGATAGTTTATTGTAATTGCACAAGTTGAATTCATTGTGAATGCCTTTTAATGACTTATTGTTAAAGTTCAAAGTAGTTCAGTGTAAGGGCATTTTTAATTCATTGTAAGTTACTGTAAATGCCTTCTTTTTTATTACAATAATTTGAATTCTTCTTTAAGTGTTAAATGATGGTTCTTATGATGCGTCGCTTCTAAATTCATGAATGTTTTACTTAATTAGCATGAAATGGTATTTAACTAAAATGTCCCTTTTTGCTTGTTTGTGCAGCATATGCCTTACTTAGTACATTGTTTTGTACTAACCCCATACTTTCCTATACTATCTAAGTAGAGGTTGGAAGCAACTTTTCTATAATATCTAAGTATAGGCTGGAAGCAAGGTTGAAGTCTAGAAGGCAAAACTTGGGAAAGTTCCTCTCAAGACATAGTGTCCTCATATATTCGAAGGAATAATTCCTATCTTCTTAGTTTCCTTATGTTCAGACTTATTATGTATTTTCATTTCAATATAAAGGTCTGTGTCCCTAAATTATTTATGTCGTGTCTTTAGTTTGGATTTTTTGACGATGAGAATGTCTAGTATTTTATGAAAGATCCTTTCTTATGAATTATTTAGTGAACAGTTGTAAGTCTGCACTACTTTTCATTGTCTTATGTAAATGAATGCTAGTTAAAGGGCTGTGCAAAGACACCCAAAGGGATTTAAGGAAGAACCGGGCACCGAAAAAAGAGGTGGTCCTCTAAATTTGGGTCACGGAGGAGTACTTTCGGGTCGTGACAGACTTGGTATCAGAGCATAAGGTTTTGGGAAACAGTTTAAGGTCTAAAAGTCTCGCAAGCCACATCTAGTAGTCTCTTGGTCATTGGTGTGAGTCGCGACACATCCATGGACAAGAGTGTATAGGACGATAGAGTTTCAGTTTCTTCATAACTCTTGAATCGTGCTATAGAACTTAACTCCATAACGTCTCTCTCTCTCTCTCTTGTGTTCCCTTGTCCGATGGTCTTCTAGTTGTGATTTCTTGGAAGGGGAGATGTTTTTATGTTTAAGGAAAAGAAAAGGTGAGTTTTGATGTTATGATGGTCTTGTGGCTAGATTAGTAGAGGTGAAGGTATGTTTTGAAAATTGTGATGTGATGCCATTTGTGGCTAGGTGTGAATTACGAAATTGGAAGTGTTGTGATGAAAACTTTATGGTGATTTAGTTCTAAGCATAGTAAGAGTTATAAGAATGAATAAAGTTCTTTTGAGAATAAATGAGTTATCTTGTGATTATGTTCAATGATGGTAGATATGCTTTAAGGTATGAAATTGAGGAAATATTGAGAGAATGTGGAGATTTTGTAGGAGTTGAGGGCAACCCTCTTGTGTGACTAATGTTTCATAGTTTTTCTTGTAATTGGTGGATGTTCTGGTGTAGGCGTACACTAAGATGGAAATGTGGTATGAATATCTAGTGAGGAAGTTTTGTTCCATGAAATTGTGTTAAATGATGCCCAATAGTTGAATGAAGTGATGTTTAAGAGAGTTTGTCTAGGCTTGAATCCAAAGAGGAAAGTGTTATGCTTAACTTATAAGGTTGATGTTTAATCTTAATGAGCATGAGTTGAGGATAGTGTTAGTTATTGCCTTGTGAGAGGCATAATGGTGCTCTGGAGTATGAGACCTTGAAGATGGCTTTATCCTATGTGAGGGAAAGTAAGTTGAGTAGAATGGAATGTAATGTACTTATTCCAAGAGAATCCTCAAGGGTCACTAAGTGGGAGTGGTAGTATGGGATACTACTCGCACATCGCACTTAGTGAAAATTACCAAGTCTCTTTAGAGTAAGTTAGTGTGGTCTTGTCCCTCATATTTTCATGTCATCTTGATAAAGTTGCTTGGAATGTGCATTATGGAATTTTTTAAGAATGACATAGTGATGTTTTGAATTAACTGTAATGAAGTTCAACTTTTTGAGAAAATTGCATTTTTCATGAATTATGTTTCAATATGTTGTAAGATGAGTTTATATGGTATTATACTTCATGTAATCATGTCATCTTGATGAAATGCTTAAAGAATTAATTTTTTTAAAAAAATTGATATACTTGGCACTGAACGTAGTGAAATTCAATGTAAAAATTTTAATTTTGGGGAAATTTTTTTTGTCTTGAATTGAAGTTTCAAAATATGTATAAGTATGGTATATGAGCATGTTTAATGTTGGAAAAGGTCGTTCCTCCATAAAAGAAGTTTAAGGTTGAGTTTTGACTTTGCGAAGTTTAGCAAAAATTGCCTATGTTGTTAAGTGCTTGAAAATGTGAAATAACGCTTGTAGTTAGTTGGTGCCTTTATTGTTGATGTTTTGATCATAATATAAGTGTATTAAGTGATGCTAAGTGAGTCCTTATTATTCTTAAAGTTTAAGTGTAATGCGAGGACGAATTTTATACCAAGTGGGGGAGAATGTCATGCCCCAAAATGAACTAATGTGAACTAGAGACTCGTGGTTGTTTCATGATTTGATTTTAAGTTAAACTAAGTTAGTTTAGTTTCCTTAGGCATTGCATTAAGTTTGGAGTTCAATCGACCAAGAACGTCCATGACGTTCAGAAAGTATGCCTTAGAAGGTACTAGTGTGTCTTGTTGTGTTTACACGAGTTTTACGTGTTCGTTTTACTTGAAACTTTCATTGGATGTTATTATGACCTATAATACTTAGTTTATGAGTTTAACGTCCGGGCACGACCTCACCTAGGACCCACAAGGGGCCCTAGATGAAGGACCCAAGACTTGGGAAAAATCTGCCAAAAAGCAGTGGCCATCGACGGACCGTTGGTCCCTCTGGGTAGCTGTTGGTACTTGACCATCCACAGTTGCTGCAATACGGCCCCTACCCCGACCTCAAGCTCGTCCCCTACCTCTACCTAGGATAGTGTTCCTAGAAGCAGGCGCAGGAATAGGATCCCGACCACCACTTGGTGATGTACGATTCCTCGCCATCTTAGAGAGAATGAGATATCAAGATTAGAATTTTTACAAGGTCAAGTGTGCACGATAATGAATAAAAGAACATAATATTTCCTAAATGTCTTATAGCCTCTCGAAGATGGGTATGGACGTCTTCATACCGATCCGCAAGACTCTACTAGACATTGCTCTTGTACTCTTGAGACCGATGAACTAGGGATCTGATACCAAATTTGTCACGACCCAAAAATCACGAGTCGTGATGGCACCTATATTCCCAACCAATAGGTAAGCCAACCAACATATATTAACACACTTAACTAACTAATGAGTTAAAAAAAAAACAATGAGTCAAATCTTCAATACTAAGTTCCTTATAAGTTAGAATGCGCAAAACTGAAAAAAAATACTACCCAAGAATTGGTGTCATAAGTACAAGAGCTTCTATAATACGATGCAAGTCTGAAAATATAATGAGAAATCTGACATAAGGGATATCCTGTCTGAATACTGAATAACAGAATATGTAAAAGATAGAGGGATATGTGGTCCACGGAACAGCCAAGCATCTCACAACAACTCCAAGACACTTCAAAGTGCTCCTCGAGATATGCTTCTACTCGGAATCGAATCTGCACCACAAAGAGTGCAACAAGTGTAGTATGAGTACGAAACCACGTGTACCCAGTACGTCTCATTGACCGACAACGAAGAAGTAGTGACGAGAGTTTATATAAGAAAATAAATTCTTAAATTATATAAGTATATATCTATATATCACACCTACTATTTTAGTTTTATCAATAAAGGAAATCAACATAAGGTACTTTCCAAACACCAAACGAAACATATAATCATGAGGAATGAATGATGTGATGAAATGCAATGCAATATGATACCATGTAATGATATGTATCAGAATACCCAGTACTCACTCAACCGTATACACATAATACTCCGCGGAAATACATCGAGAGTTCATGACCCATGAGGGACTCACGAAGTCCATATACCGACACGGACGATCTCCACGTGTTTGTGCGGACAATCTCAACGCACTATCATAATATCAAACAATTTCCGCACGTACGGTCTCCACGTACCCAAATTAAAATCTTAACATCTCACCATCCCCAGCACGGGCGATCTCCGCGTGCCCAATTTATACTCAGTCTTATGTCTATGCATGTGCACAATATTATTTCAATATAGGATGATGATGCATCTCAATAAATCAATATGAACATAATATGTAACCACCTCAATTATCAGCACTATAAGGGTAAAATAAATAAAAGACAATCACACAAGGATTTCAATTCAATAATATATCAGCAAATGCCCATATGCTTTGGAAATTCTCAAATTACAATCTGCATTCTATAGTAGTAACTTTTTATTTTATAACATCGGTACTCGTACAAATGCCCGTCACATCATTGATATGAGACCCCCATCTTTCACCCTTACCCCTTTGTATATTTTCATTTATTTATCTTTAATTAGGAAAACGTCCTTCAACAAGTCTAAAAAGTCTTAACATACCTCAAGAGCCGAACTCGTATAATGAATCCTCAAGATAGTTCCTTCCCCTTTCGCAAAGTTTCGGAACGTTCACGATCTACCAATGATGCAATATTTGTAAGTAAGCGAGTTTGTAAACATTCAAATTATTATAGGTACATCATAGACCCTAAAACTCACTCATATCTCTAATCAAACCTCAAATCTTGATGTAATCTATATGCCAAAAATTATCAAAATTGTCAAATTCCCGGCCAATAATTTAACCTTAATCTCTCCAAATATACTAAAATTTAAATGTTAAATTATAGGATATACACCTAATAATTAATTATCTATCTCAATATATAACTTAACTATTTTTTTACACTAGAATAAAAATATAATAATAGAGATAAATCAATTTGAACCATTACATGAACCCAACTCTTAGAACCTAAATTTTCCTACAGTACACATCTCAATAAAAAAAATAAAAGGGAATCATCATTGGCAATAATATGGGAATCACTGGCAACTAATTAATATGGAACCTTACCATTTAAAAAAAACGAAAAAGAAAATTAAATAACAAAGAAAATTTCAAACAATTAAAACCAATTCACTGGTAAGGGATACATTAGATTATAAATATTATTTTATTTTTGGTTACACCTTTAACACCAATACAATCACCCTTTTGTTTCTTATTTAAGTCAAAATTTACAATAGTCATGCACTTACCCGTCTCAAAAACTTTCCTACAAAATTATGATTAATATAGTAAGAACTCAGTAACCATAATAATAGTAATAAATAAAATCAGACAAGGAATCACCCTTTTATCTTAACTACACATGGATTTAAGAGAGGGGAAAATCTGAATGATCTCTAACCTGCCGCCTCTGTTCTTCCGTTACTTTGCCCTTCTACCTCTGTTCTTTTATTTTTTTTTCTTTTTATAATAACTAATTAAGTATTGAAAGTGGGTATCCCACTAACTTAACTTAATTATATGGTTGGGGAGTAAAGGAAAAATACAAAAATTACACACTTATTAACTATCACCATATTAAATTTTTTAGAAAAAAAATGGTAAACTAAATAGTTGTAGTTACTAAATAGATAAAAATACCTGTTTAAATTTTTTGGAACGAGTCAAAATAGTCCTAGTTCTCAAAACGACCTAGCGGGTTGTTGCATCTGGAAAGTTGTTAATTTCTTTAAACAACTTAATGGGATTTAGTTGGCGAATATAGTATTAGAATTAAAATAAAACTAAATTAACTAGACTAAGAATGATGTTAAGTTTTTCAAGTAAGTAAATGTGATTTAGCTGGTTAATACTGTGTTGGAATTAAGTTAAAACTAAACTAATTAGTCTTAGAAAGATGTTAAGTTCATTGAATAAGTAAATGTGATTTACTTGGTCAATATAGTAATGAAACTTAGTTAAAATTAAACTAATAACATTTTGAAAGATATATTCATTAAATATGTTAAAGTGATTTAGTTGATGAATATAGTGTTGGAATTACGTAAGAACTAAATAATTTACAACTTAAAAGATTGTTAGCTATTCAAATAAGTAAATGTGATGTAGTGGTGAATATAGTGTTGAATTAGTTAAAAAAACTAAACTAATGAGACCTTAAAATATAGTTACATTATTTTTATAAGTTTTAAGGTGATTATTTGATGATATAGTTGTTTCACTTAAGTTAAAAATAAAAAAATTACAGTAAATAAGAGTTCAAGGTCTTTTAATAAATTAATGTGATTTAGTGGTTAATAACTGTGTGAACTAAGTTTCAAACTAAACTAATACACTGGAAAGTGGTTAAGTTTCTTTAAATAAGTTTAGCAATTTAATGGTTCAATATAGTGTGGAAACTAAGTTAAAATTAAACTACTTACACTGGGAAAAGATGTTATCCTCTTTAAATAAGTTAATGTGATTTAGTTGGTAAATATAGTGTTTGAAATTAAGTTTAAACTTAAACTTTAAGTTAGACGTGGAAAGGTCTATTTAATCTTTAAATAATTTAATGGTATTTATGTGGTGAAGATTACGGTTGAATAAGTTTTTAAAACTAAAATAATTAGACTTAGAAAGTTTTTAAGTTCTTTAAATAAGTTAATGTGATTTAGTTGTTGAATATAGTGTTTGACATTAAGTTAAAATTAAACTAATTACACTTAGAAAGTTGTTAAGTTCTTTAAATAAATAGATGTGATTTAGTTGGTTAATATAGTGTTTGAATTAAGTGAAAAATAAACTAATTACACTTAGAAATATGTTAAATTATTTAAATAAGTTAATGTGATTTATATGGTGAATATAGTGTTTGACTTAAGTTAAAAATAATTAAATTACACTTAGAAAGATGTCAAGTTCTTTAAATAAATAAATATGATTTAGTTGGTTAATATATTGTTTGAACTAACTTAAAACTAAACTAATTACACTGGGAAAGTTGTTAAGTTCTTTAAATAAGTTTATGCAATTTAGTTGGTCAAGATAGTGTTGGAACTAAGTTAAAATTAAAGTAAATACACTTGGAAGATGTTATCTTCTTTAAAAAAAAAAAAAATAGTAATGTGATTGAGTTGGGAAATATAGTGTGGAAAAAAAAAAACAAAAAATTAAGTTAAAAGAAACTAATTAGACTTGGACAAAATATTTAATCTTTAAATAAGTAACAGATTTATTGGTGAAGATAGTGTTTGAGTAAGTGTTATCACTAAATAATTAGACTTAGAAAGTTTTTAAGTTCTTTAAATAGTTAATGTGATTTAGTTGTTGAAGATAGTGTTGACATTAAGTTAAAATTTAAACTAATTACACTTAGAAAGTGTTAAGTTTTGTAAATAAATAGATGTGATTTAGGTGTAATATAGTTGTGTGAAGAAGTGAAAACACAATAAACTAATCACTTAGAAATATGTTAATTATTTAAATAAGTAATGTGATTTATATGGTGATATAGTGTTTGACTTAAGTTAAAAAAATAATTAAATTACACTTAGGAAAGATGTCAAGTTCTTGAATAAATAAATATGATTAGTGGTGTAATTTTATATTGTTTGACTAACTTAACTAAAACTAATTTACACTGGGAAAGTGGTTAAGTTTTTAAATAAGTTTATTTATGCGCAATTTAGTTGGTCAAGATTAGTGTTGGAACTAAGTTAAAATTAAAGTAATTACACTTGGAAAGATGTCATCTTCTTTAAATAAGTTAATGTGATTTAGTTGGTGAATATTGTGCTGGAATTAAGTTTAAAATAAACTAATTAGACTTGGAAAAATATTTAATTCTTTAAATAAGTAAATGTTATTTATTTGGTGAATATAGTGTTTGAATTAAGTGAAAACTAAACTAATTAGACTTAGAAAGTTTTTAAGTTCTTTAAATGAGTTAATGTGATTTAGTTGGTGAATATAGTATTGAAATAAAATTAAAATTAAACGAGTTAGACTTAGAAAGTTGTTAAATATTCAAATAAGTTAATGTGATTTAGTTGGTGAATATAGTGTTGGAATTAAGTTTAAACTAAACAAATTAGACTTGGAAAGTTGTTAAGTTCTTCGAATAAATAAATGTGATTTAGTTGGTTAATATAGTGGTTGAATTAAGTGAAAACTAAACTAATTACACTTAGAAAGTTTTTAAATTCATTCAATGGGTTAATGTGATTTAGTTGGTGAATATAATGTTTTAATTCAGGTAAAACTAAAATAATTACACTTAGAAAGTTGTTAAGTTCTTTGAATAAATAAATGTGATTTAGTTGGTTAATATAGCGTTTGAATTAAGTGAAAACTAAACTAAATACACTTAGAAAGTTGTTAAATTCATTAAATGAGTTAATGTGATTTAGTTGGTGAATATATCATTTGAATTAAGTTAAAATTAAACTAATAACACTTAGAAAGATGTTAAATTCTTCAAATAAGTTAATGTGATTTAGTTGGTGAATATAGTGTTGGAATTAAGTTAAAACTAAACGAATTAGACTTAGAAAGTTGTTAAATATTCAAATAAGTTAATGTGATTTAGTTGGTGAATACTGTGTTGGAATTAGATTTAAACTAAACAAATTAGACTTGGAAAGTTGTTAAGTTCTTCGAATAAATAAATGTGATTAAGTTGATTAATATAGTGTTTGAATTAAGTGAAAACTAAACTAATTACATTTAGAAAGTTGTTAAATTCATTTATTGAGTTAATGTGATTTAGTTTGTGAATATAATATTTTAATTCAGTTAAAACTAAAATATTTACACATAGAAAGTTCTTAACTTCTTTGGAATTAAATTAAATGTAAATAGTAACGCGTTAATTAAGCGTTGAATTTTAATGAAAGATAAATAAATACACTTAGAAAGTTGTTAAAGTCATTATTGAGTTAAGGTGATTTTTTAGTTGGTGAATTTATAGCATTGAATTAAGATAAAATTAAACTAATTACACTTAGAAAAGATGTTAAATTCTTCAAATAAGTTAGGTGATGTAGTTCGTGAATATAGTGTTGGAAATTAACTTAAAAACTCAAACGAATAGACTAAGAAAGTTGTTAAATTCTTGAAAAATTAATATTGAGTTTATTTGCGTGAATATAGTGTAATTAAGTTAAAACTAAACTAATTAGGACATGGAACGTTGTTAAATCTTTTAAATAAGATAATTTGATTTGTTTCATGATAAGTGTTGGAAGATATAAGTAAATTTAAACTAATTTAGGACTAAGAAAGATGGAAGTTCTTTAAATAAGTAAATGTGATTTAGTTGGTGAATATAGTGTTTGAATTAAGTTAAAACTAACGTAATTAGACTTACAAAGATGTTAAGTTCTTCAGGTAAGTAAATGTGCTTTAGTTGGTGAATATAGCGTTTGAATTTAGTTAAAACTAAAGTAATAAGACTTGGAAAGTACTAATTTTTTTAAACAAGATAATGTGATTTAGTTGGTGAATATAGTGTTTGAATTTAGTTAAAATAAACTAATTACACTTAAAAAGATGTTAAATTCTTCAAATATGTTAATGTGATTTAGTTGGTGAATATAGTGTTGGGATTAAGTTAAAACTAAACGAATTAGACTTAGAAAGTTGTTAAATTCTTTAAATAAATTAATATGATTTAGTTGGTGAATATAGTGTTAGAATTAAGTTTAAACTAAACTAATTAGACTTGAAATGTTTTTAAATCCTTTAATTAAGATAATTTGATTTATTTCGTGATTATAATGTTGGAATTAAGTTAAAACTATATTTATTAGACTTAGTGTAATGACTCGGACCCGAAAAAGTTATTTTTTTGATAACTTTGAATAGTCATTTAACTATATCGATAATTTGGGGTATTTCGTGATTTTAATAATAATGGGTCAACTTGAAATAATATATAGGTTAATAGGATTGTGTTACTTTTAATAACATAAGTAATTTAGGAAGAAAGAAGATAGAAAGGAAAACAGAATCTACATGTGGCGTGGCGGCTGGCGTAGACACCACTATTCTCGTCCAGGTTAACAACAGGCAAACTGCAAAGCAGCTAGAAATAGATTATATTAGTATTAGAATTGTTTCATGTTTTTTAAATTGAAAGGAGTGAATTTTAAATTCATCTAGAATATGCAAATGGCATATCTGTTTAGTACCTTTTTCGTTGTACTTGGAAAATAATATGGAGCATTTGATTTTGTTGACCAGATGAGGATTGTATTGCAGAGGTTGAGAGAAGAGAAGGTGTATGCCAAGTCTCAAGTGTGAGTTCTGGCTTTACTCTGTGCATTCTTGGGACCACGTGGTTGTCCAAGGAGGGTATTAGAGTAGATCCGGCCAAGATTGCGGCAGTTAGAGCTGAAGCGACCTACTTCACTCACTGAGATTGGAGTTTTTGTGGGATGGCAGGCTAATTATCGACTATTTGGTCAGGTTTCTCTACTATTTGCAGCTCCATGACTAGATTGACTAGACAGGATGTGGGTTTCAGTGGTCTGATGAGTGTGAGGAGAGCTTTCAAAAGCTCCAGACTGGGTTGACTTCTTGCTCCTGTGTTGACTTACCTGAGGGACGTGTAGACTTTACTGTGTATGTGATGCTTCAGGAGTTGGATTGGGTGGGTATGTGTGATGAAGAAGTGGAAAGTGATTGCTATTGTGCTTTCTAGGAATTGATGGAGTCCCATCGAGCAGAACTTTTACCTACTCAGATCTAGAGGTTGGCGGGTTGTGGTATTTGTCTTAATTTTATGGGGGCGTCATTATTTGTGATGGAGTTTCATGTGAGATCTTCACTGATACATCGGAGTCTTCAGAATATCTTTCGCCAGAAGGGATTTGAACCTTGAGGCAACGGAGATGGCTTTGAGTTGCTGAAGTACTATGATGTGACCATTCTGTATCATCCAGGGAAGGCCAATGTGGTGGCCGATGCTCTTGAGTAGGAAGACTCCTAGCATGGGGAGTCTTGCAGCGAGTAGTATTGAGGATCGAGACCATTGGCTAGAGATGTTCAATTGTTAGCTAACGTAGGTCCGATTAACAGATCTCAAAGAGAGAGTGATGGGATGATTGCTTTTATTGAGGCTCGGTCTTCTTTAGTTGAGACAATCGTGCCACACAATTTTATGATGAACAAAATAGGTATCATTCGAGACCAAAATATGAAGGGGAAGCAAGGAGGATTCCCTTGATTCTGAGGTGCTTGCGGCTCGGAGCATAATTTGTGTGCCAGAACAGACGATTTGATTAGATTGATTCTTGAGGAGGGCCATTGTACTCGGTATTCCATCCATCCGGGGAGAACGCGACAGATGGATCATGATCTGAGTTAGCATTACTGGTGGATGGTGGGAGGAAGAGAGATAGTACGACTTTGTTTTCTAGGTGTTTGACTTGCCAGCAGGTCAAGTGTGAGCACAGCGGCTCCGGGGGTGTATCTCAGAGGATGCATATTCATACTTGGAAGTGGGAGCGGATTACTATGTGTACTTTGTGGTGGGTTTACCTACCACGCGAGTGGTTATGGACTATATTTGGGTTATTGTTGATAGGCTGACCCAAGTCTTCCCACTTCATCCCGATTCGGGTATTTAAAGTATACAGCAGAAAAGTAGCCGAACTATATATACGTCAGATTGTGTGACTACAGGGAGTTCTGGTCTATCATATCAGATCAAGGTTCATATTTGCTTCTCAACTTCTGGAAGCATTGCAACATGGTCTGGGTACTCAGGTTAGTAGATATGAGTACGGACATGTCACCCTCAGACAGATGGTCATCGAGCAGGTACCCTTCAGGTATGAAAATTGCTTCGAGCTGTGTGTGATCGATTTGGTGCAAGATGGCAATCGAACATTTACCCTTAGCGGGGGAAAGGTTTTGACTATATAACAGTATCACTCTTGATCCAAATGGCCCCATGTGAGCATGTATGGTAGACGTTGTAGATCTCCGATTGTGGTGTGATTCGGCGGAGATGGACTCTTTTGGGATACAGATTTCGTAGAGATGTTATGGAGAGTCGTTATGATTTAGTATAGATTATTGACAGCTCAGAGTCGACAAAAGAGTTATGCAGACCGGAGAGTTCGGAGCATTGGTTGTTTATGGAGGGTGACATGTTTGCTCCCGAGATCATCCATGAGGTTTCGGTGTGATGAGGTTGGAAATAAGGGCAAGCTTGGCCTAGGTTCATTGCGGACCTTTTGAGATTTTGAGCGAGTTGGGAGGTGTCCTATAAGTTGGCCTTTCCACTCTATGTTTGGCGGCGTAATCCTGTTTTCATGTCTTATGCTTCGGAAGGACATTCCGGATGAATCTAATTTGCTTTCACTGAATGTGGAGTTGGTCTAGATTGACATTGAGGAGGGCAATTAGCTATTTTGATCGGAAGATTCGAAAGTTAGGACAGGAGATTGATTCTGTACAAGTGCAGTGGAAGCACCGATCCGGGGAGGAGAGGAAACTTGGGAGATAGCGTCTGACATTGCGTGCCAGATACCTCGATTTTTAAAGCTCAGGTACTTTTCTTACAACTTATTTTCGAGGACGAACATGATTTTTAGTGGTGGATAGGTAATGACTCGGACCCGGAAAAAAGATTAATTTTTGATAAGTTGATAAGTCATTTGACTATAGCAATTAATTTTCTGGGGGTAGGGAATTTATTTATTTAATAATAATGGGTCAAGTCTGAAATATACATATAGGTAATAAGGAGTGTTACGTTTAAAACATAAGTAATTTAGAAGAATAGAAGATAAAAAAGGAAAAAACATAATCTAATGTGGGTGGCGGCTGGCGTAGACACCATTCATTCTCGTCCAGGTAAACAGAAACTGCAAAGCATGCTAACATATATATATATTAGTTATTAGAATTTTCAGCTTTTTAAACTTGAAAGGAGTGAATTTTAAATTGCATATTAAATATGCAAATTGGCATATCTGCTAGTACCGTTTTAGTTTGTTACTTGGAAAAAAAATATGGGTGCCTTTGATTTTGTGACCAGCTGAGTGACTTTATAATATATATATATATTTTATTATAAAGCCTTACCAACAATAATGATAACCATGTGAGAAAGATTATTTCCATAATTAATAACTAAAACATTAATTCCTACATCTAGGTTGGTAAGTATTATTTTGTAATTGTAATTGGGAAGAGAGAAACCAAATGTGTTGATAATGATGTACGTGTTTGGAAGAAGGTTTTTAACTTGAAAACAAAAGGAAGTATATTATTCATTGATAGAAGTTAATGTTTGGTTATTCTTTCTTTTCAAAAAATGAATTGATAATCATATTCTTATCTATTTAGCATAGCTTCGATACAATATATATGTAAGGCATTTAAGTGTATTATAGTAGGTCATGTTTTGATATATTGGTAGTAATTTGAATTTCGATGAATAAGATTTTGTGGAGTACATTTTTTAAATATGACGTTTGAAAAAAATTTGGGATGCAATCTCATTTTTAAAACTTGAAAACTATGATAGTGGGAAATTTTAATTGACATCAACAGAATATAAACTTGATATAAATTTGGGGTGTATTTTTAGTTCAAGGTTTTCAAAAACACATATAAAATGTGACATGTTGTTAGGTCATGAAACCTTATTGAAGAGACTGAATATATTCCATTGGTTCGAAGCTCAACGAAAAGGGAAGGATCAAGTACAAGATAATTATTCGATTGGCTCGGCAAAAGGATTTGTAAAATCTTGTTAAGGTTAGGAAATTCGTGTATTTCCTTGGTGATGTGAGAATGAGTTGGAGACTTGTGTTATTTGTTGGTTTGTATTTCTGGTTTGTATGTAAATTGTGCTTTGTTATCAAATGGTTATCTCCCCCATTTCATTTGAGGCATGTCATTTGATGTATCTGAGGACATCATGTATGTGGTAAGAGATGATGTACTATTTCGAGGGTCGTATCGTGCGCCGCGATGGATATTATATTTCGAGGGCCGTATCGACGTGCCGCGCAGTTAATAGTTATGAGGGTCGTGTCATGCACGCGAAGATGCTGGGACAGATAGGTCCCCCATGGGTCCGGGACTGAGATGACAGGGGTGTGTATCCTTAGAAAGACATTGCATCACGATATTTGAACATTTGCATCTCATTGGCATTGACATTTTTATTATTGATGAACTTGAACATGGGTTTTGAGGATCTTGGGATTGTTCTTTATGAAATTGTGGAACTGTTGAAATATTGAGTTGTTATTGAGAATGTGCAAAATGATTAGCGCTGTGGTTATTGAGTGGTGTGTTTGGTTAAACTGTTAGGCTTGTTGTTGTAGCGTGGAGGTTTAGAATAGGGCGTAAGGAGTACCCGTATTTGTGCCTTTAACTTGTGTTTAGAGGTTTTGCTGTTGGGTACCGCGTGGTTTGGTACTCACCCCTTGCTTTTACAAATTTTTGTAGGTTATTGAGCCCGGATTTTTGTGATACCTTCCATTCTCTGGTTCGAGGCATCTTGTGGAGGATTGTGAGGTAGATGCTTGTCTGTCAGCGAACCTTCTTACTCCAGTTGATGACTTTGTTTTTACTGAAAGACAACTCATGTTAGACTTTCTATTTTATTTCAATTCTAATATTTACCTTAGAGGATTGTGCACGTGACAACGTGATTTTGGGATCGATTAATTTATGACCTGGTTTAAAATAGGAATTGTTGTTGGATTTGGTCAGTTATTTCCGCACTTTGTTAAGATATGGCTTTTAGGTGAATGTCTTGGTGGGATAAGACGAGGCAATCACCACCATTTTTGGGTCCGGGCACTTAGAAAGATCGGTAAGTTCTTTAAATAATAAAATGTGATTTAGTGGTGAATATGGTGTTTGAATTTAGTTAAAAACTGAAAGTAAGTAGACTAAGAAAGATGTTAAGTCTTCAATAAGTAAATGTTATTTAGTTGGTGAATATAATGTTTGAATTAAGTCAAAACTAAATAATTACATAAGAAAGTTGTCCAAGTTCTCTTTAAATAATAAAATGTGATTTAGTTGGTTTTAATTATAGTGTTTGAATTAAGTGACAAACTTAAACTAATACACTTACAAAGTGTTAAGTTCTTAAATAAGTAAATGTGATTTTAGTGGTGAATAAAAGTGTTTGAATTAAGTTAAAACTAAATTAATTTGACTTAGAAAATTATTAAGTTCATTAAATAGGTTAATGTGATTTAGTTCGTGAATATAGTGTTGGAATTAAGTTAAAACTAAACTATGTAGACTTGAAAAGTTGTTAATTTCTTTAATTAAGTTAATGTGAGTTAGTTCGTGAATATAGTTTTGGAATTAAAATAAAATTAAACTGTCACAACCCAAAAAGAAACTCGAGTCGTAATGGCACTTATGTTCCTGTCACGACCCAAAAAGAAACATGAGTCGTGATTGCACCTATTTCCCCAACCTATAGTTAAGTCAACCCAACATATTAACCAAACACAACCAACAAATGGAAAAGAAAAAAAAATTGGCATGAATCTCCAACATTTAGTTCCTTAAAGTACGAAATGTGAAAACTAGAAAAAAATATATCACCCAAAAAATTGGTGTCTTAAGCACAAGAGCTTCTAAAATCCGATGCAAGTCTGAAACTACATGACAAATCTATCATAAGGGAATCGTGTATGAATACTAATAAACGAAAATAAAGATAGAGGGAGGTTGTGGGCAGGGAAACTAGCCAAGCAGGTCACATTAACTCCAAGAAACTTTCAAGATCGGGACTCAATTTACTCCACGAGGATGTGCTACTACCGCGAATTCCAACCGACAACAGAGTGCAACAAGTGTTAGGTATGATTACGAAACACGGTACCCAGTATGTTCATTAACCGACAACGAAGAGTTGTACACGAGTTTATATAAGAAATTAATTATTAAATTATAACAAAGTATATAGAGAGATAGCTAGAGATATATATATGCATATGATATAGAGATATATATATATGACCACTACGATTTAAGTTTCATCAATAAAGGAAATCAACATCAAATACTTTCCAAACACCAAACGAAACATATAATCATCAAGAATGAATGATGTGATGAAATGCAATGCAATATGATACTATGTAATGATATGTCTATGAACATCCAATACTCACTCAAAGGTATATACATGATACTCCTCGGAAATACATCGAGAGTTCATGACCCATGGGGGACTCGCGAGGTCCACATACCGACACAGACGATCTCCACGTGTCTGTGCAGACGATCTCAATGCACTATCCCAATATCAAAAAAAATTTTCACAGACGGTCTCCACTAGATCAAATTACAATCTTAACATCTCACCATCCCCATCACGGACGATCTCCACATGCCCAGCTTATACTCAATTTCATTCCATGCATGTATACAATATTATTTCAATGATAGGGATAATATTCATCTCACTCAATCAAGATCAAAAATTTACATAACCAAGTCAATTATCACAAAAAATATCGGGTGTAATAAAGAAAACACAATCACACAACAAAAATTTCAAGTTCAATAATATATCAGTTAATGCCCATAGCTGTGGAATTCTCAAGTTACAATCCGCATTATATATTAGTAACTTTCCATTTTATAACACCGGTACTTGTACAAATGCCCGTCACACCATTCATACGAGACCTCCGTCTTTTGCCCTTACCCCTTTCTCTATTTTTTTTTAATCTTAAATTAGGAAAATATACTTCAACAAGTCTAAAAAGTCTTAACATACCTTAGATGCCGAACTCGTGCCACGAACCTTTTAAGATTTTTCCTTTCCTTTTCGCAAGGTTTCGAAACGTTCCCAATCTACCAATTATGCAATATTCGTAAGTAAGCAATTTTTGTAGACATTCAAATTATTATATGTCTATCATAGACGCTAAAACTCACTCATACTTCCAACCAAACTCCAAATCTTGATATATATTGGTATGCTAAATTTTTCATACTTGCTAAATTTCATGCCAAGAACTTAACTCTAACCTCTTTAAATGGACTAAAATTCAATGTTAGATAATATAAAATAACACCTAATAATTAATTATCTATGTCAATATATCAAACTTTAATCTTTATTTGATAAATAAAAAAAACATCTTAAAAATATCAACCCACTACCAGTGAAGTGTACTGTTAACACGAACTTTATTTCTTTTCCCAATCTATTATGTACCATATCTATTTTCTAATAGAAAACATACCAAATGCCAATCATTGGCATTATTGCCTAATGATTGGCTTATAAGTCTGTGTCACGACCCAAAACGAGCCGCGAGTGGCACCCACACTTATCTTACTAGGTAAGCGAACCAACAATCTAACCCCCAACATTTATCAGTATATAAAATTTGAATAGTAAATAAAATGCGGAAGACTCAAAACTAATTAACAAAAATCAATTAAATAACTTCTAAAACTCAATACTTATCGTTCCCAAAATCTGGAAGTCATCAAATCAAAAACATCTATCCTCAAATTACTAAGTCTAAGAGTATTTATTAACTAAAATAAGTAGAAAGATGGTCCATGTCCGAACTTCAAAGACATCAAGACGTGAAGAAGAGAATCCTGCCCCAGCTAGGAATAACAGCTCACCCTGAAATCTGACGTGCTGAAGACTGGCTAGAGTTGAGGACGAGTCGAAGTCAATGGTGTACTTGCTGCACTCCACAAAACAATAAGAAGGAAATAAAAGTAGGGGTCAGTACAAGGAACACGTACTGAGTAGGTATCATAGGCCAACTAAAAATAGAAAGAAATGTATATCAAATAATATTATAAAATCAACTACAATATCTAGGTAGCAACACAAGTACAAGAACCATGGGAAACAACATCAAGTCGCACCTATAGGATCAATGCCATCCACAACCATACTCATTTGGGACATAGGTTTCTTCGAAATTGAGCTATATTAACCTTTATCAGATTTCTTTCTTCTCTTTATTCTTATAGTGTCGAACGTGACACTCCGATCCCCTAATACTACGTGTCAGAACTGTGACACCCAGTCCCTAACCTACGTGTCGAACGGACACCCTATCCACTTATACTACGTGTCTAACGTGACCGCCCGATCCCCCTAATACTCGTTTCGAAGGGGGCAACCCGATCCCCTAATACTTACTACGTGTCGTAACGTGACACCCGATCCACTAATAACTCTGTGTCGTAACATGACACCCGTCCACTACGCCTCATTAATTTTTTATTTTATCAAGTCCTTCGTTATGCCAAGGAGTCAAATTACCAGAGAGGATCATAAGTTAAGATTTCAACAGTATCACATTCTAATCCAACCAAAATTACAATAATTACAAATACATAAAATCCTCCACAATCAAGCATCTAGAAGACATTACACTACCTACCTTCAATACATATCAATCACTATAAGATTTACTTATGAAATTACATACCATAAACTAACCCTCCTCCACCGAAGATGCGGTCAACAAGTTACTTCTCATCCCTTTGCTTTCCTCTTTCGCTTCTCCCTTTTCTCGCTGTCGTTCTCCCTCTCAACATGTTCTTTTTTATTTTCATCTCTAAATTCTTTTCTTTTAATCCTAATTATCATTCATCAATTATAAAAGATGATAAATGTAACCCACTATTTATTTCAAGGATACTTCTTACCCCCATTAAATACCTATTAAACTCACCCACTAAGTTCATGAAGTTTGTCATGAATGGGTCTAAAACACCTCTTAAAAACTTTATGCAGAATTCCGACCCAGTCAAGGTTCATCGACCTGGACTGTCCCGTAGTATTGTTGACGGTCCGGCTTGCAGTTCCGTCGCGGAGTTCAAGAGTCGCTCCAGTACCGCCCGAATTTTTAGAGTTGAATGTTTTGGATCGGAGGCCCTCGAGGTCCGTCGTGACCTGATGGTACTCGCCTGATCCGTCGACCCAGTCATTATTTTCCAAAATAATTCTAACTGCTCAACCGACTAAACAGGTTGTTTACAATAATACCAAATTTACCCTCCGTTCGTCCCCAACAATCACATAAGAAAATAAAGGGAGAGAAAAGTACCTGAACCTGTAAAAGAATGTGGATATCTTTCGTCGCATATCAGCCCTCATCCTCCCAAGTGTGATTCTTCAACGCCCGATTCTTCCACTGAACCTTGAATGGATCAATCTCCCTTTGATCTCCACTTGCGTACTTCTCTATCTAAAATAGCAACAAACTCTTCCTCATAAGACAAATTATCATCCAGAAGGTCTCAATCCCAACAAATAATGTAGTTTCCATCTCCATGGTATTTTTTTTTTTTTTCATCACGATACGTAAATACCGGGTGTCACTCCTGAGAGTCCTGGAGGCAATGCCAATTTTATAAGCCACCTCTCCCACGCGCTCCGGACTTCAAATGGACCCAAATACTTTTTGGGTTTAATCGTATCCTCGCTTCCAAACCGCATCACCCCCTTTTCATGGGCGAAAACCTCAGCAATAAAGACTTGCTCACCCTCCCTAAAATCCAGTCCCTAACCTTTTCGATCTGCATATTCCTTCTGCCTACTCTGAGCTGCTAAAATCTTTTCTTGATTAACTTTCACTTTCCTAATGATTTTCAAAAATATTAATACCCATTGTCTCATCTCAATAGTACAAAACGGAGATCTACACCTCCCTCCCCTAATAAGAATGTCCTCTAATATATTGCATGCACACATACTTTGTTATATCAACTGGGCGGCATCACTACATTCCTTTGAATCAACGCTCTTAATAATAACAAACGAATAACTACATCGATCTCTACCTTACTCTCACCTCAAACCATCATTTATCAAAGTAATGCTTATCCAAATACATGTTCCAACTAGGCTATCCTCTTCCATTTAAGGAATTTCCTGACAGATACGAGTCCCAAATAAGGCTATAGCACTAATTTCAAATGTTATAGTACCTTTTCATTGATGCAAAACTATTAAATCACACCCAAAGTCAACTCTACACACTTTCAGCATCCAAAATGGACTTAAGTACATTTTTTAAACATTATATATATCATCCAACATAAGGAAAATTCTTTGGTCACTCACTATCTAGATACTATAAGCTCATAACCTTATTAACCATCAATTTCCAGGTAACCCACCTTAACATTCTATGGAAGTCCCAATCAAAGAGTAGTATTAACCCAACTTTTATTCTTAATAACCATGTAGAATTATACCTCACCTTTTTAATCATTCATAAGTCTTCTATCCTAACCTTGACAATCTAACCTCATTGTAAAATACTAACATTTTTCATATCTCATTATTGTCACCTAAACCAAAACTCAATTTTTTTTTTTATAAGTTGATGATAACTCTTAGTAAGTCTGTACCGAACTAGTTCACATCTCACAATTATATCTAACTCACTAGGCCAAATTAAAAAACCATCACTACACCCCATGGATTTTGATACGAAAGGTCTTATTCTTTCACTCTTCTGTCTCAAATTCTTTTCATGTGCAAAATTCTAAATTCCGCTCCTTCAATAGATCAAACTCTTGTTTATCTAGCTTGCTTACCGATCTCCATGTTATACTAATAATCCATGAAATTTTACTTCACATTCTAAATCAAAACTCTGAGAATAAAAACCCTTCCTTAGATCTTTAACAATCGAAAAGTAACAACTTTAATGGTCCAAGCATTCTAAATTATTTCACGTGCTCAAATAAGAGATTCAATAATCGCTTCTCATTTACTTACTTCATACCTGACAAAATATACCAACAGAATATTCATACTTCTAACAAATTGTTTTTTTAATTCTAAGTCAATTGTGTAACAAAATGCCCTTAACTATCTACATTTGCTTTTTATCTTGAAGATTTTTACGATACCTTATCTTAGCTTATCATTGATGCCTCTCCACCAACCATACAAAAAAACCATATGCTTCATTAAAAGCCAACCATACTCATTTCTAATTCACAACAGTACAATACAACAGAACCTAGCTCTCACCAAGTTGAACGTCTGTACTCTCCTCTCGTTAAGTTCTATTCAATAGCTTTTACCAAGCTGATTAACTGTTATGTATTTACCGAAACGTGAAAGAACCTTACCCACTACAAATGATGAAATACGCAATATAAATTTTGAACCCAATTCTCATCCCTTCGGGAAGATACATTTTAGTTCTTACAATCAGAGAAACTAATTCTGCTCTCACTTATTTTCTTGAAGGCACAACATCCCACAAGTTTTTCTCTTATTTTAGTTATTGATTGCAGCTCCTTTAATTATATTTGATTGTCCCCTAATCTCCTAAATTTATCAACAAACCACATTACTACACTAAATAGTAGAAATATCACCTTAGATCCTCGTAGTTTTTAATCACCATCCAACTTTATTGACCAATAATTTGTATTATATAATTTCAATCTCCTTCACCATCCATACTTAAAAAAAAACTGGTTGGGACTGCTATCACCATGAAAGTCCATTATATACCTTACTAGAAACACAAAGCATACCTTGTCCATATATCGTACCCAAATAGCCTACAAATTCTAGCCATTGAATAATTGCAAACAATTATCGATATGTTCTCGTCTCTAGACCACACATTTGTTTCTTCTTATATCACTTCATAAAAAAATAACACCTCCTACCGTCTAGCCAAGTAACTCGTGACACTTCTCAAATATTACCCTCACTCTATGAAGCATATTATTGTCTTTCTTAACCGACCCTCGACTGAGACTCCCCCCATTTTGGCATTTCCCTGAAACTGATAGGTGCCACAACTCAACCACAAATCGTTCTCCATGTCCATCTTGTGTAGGCAGCTTCATGAAAATCAACAAGAAACTCATGGCATCCTTCGGATTCCATTTTCACCACCCTGAAGACTGGAGGTTTTCACTTCAATAATTTAGTGGAAAGGTTCTTTGTCACTCGTCATTATAGGCCCCTTGTTAGTTAACCGCGGAACATGCCCTACGTCAAATGAGGCATCCATGCGGGGATGCCACAACGGCTGCATGTCGTACTCTCTGAACCTAGGTGTTGGTAGCAGAACACACTGGAGGTGTCTGGCCCTGATAAGTAACCACCCGCTAAGATAGGTAATAACCTGGTAATCATCTCTGGGTAGGCTGGGGTGGTAGTTCTCATCTGATCCTCTCATTTTTCCCCCCTTCTTCACCCCCTCTTACTACTACTTTATCAGTCCTTGGATAGTCACCACCCCCCTATCACTAGTTGACCCGTGTTCGTCTCTACCTCTAGAGGGTGTCCTCCTGCGACCTCTACCACCCCTCTTGCCAACTGCTGCTCGTCCTCTGACTACGGTACCTATGGTTGGCTCAGACGCAGCCTTCTCCTACCGGTGTTGGGGTTTAGGCACATTTGTTTCCTTTGCTCAGTTCTAACCATATGCCGAGATAGAGTGGAGGATCGTCGATAACATTGTATCACATAGATACCAACTAACCCAGTAATGCACAACGAAAGGAAGAAAACTGGAGTTTTCCTAAATTCCAATAGCCCTTTCAGAGAAATTAAGGGCGTCCCCCTACCGTTTCTCCAAGACTCTACTAGAACTCGTTCTTGTTGCATGAGACCAACGAACTAAAGCTCTGATACAATTTTGTCACGACCCAAAACGACCGCGAGTGGGCCCACACTTCTCTTTAACTAGGTAGCGAACCAACAACTAAACTCCAAACATTTATCCATATATAATTTTGAATAGTAATAATGCGGAAGACTCAAAACACATTACGAAAATCATTAATACTTTCTAAAACTCAATATCTTACCATTTTCCAAATCCATAAGTCATCACATCAAGAAAAAATCTATCCTCAAATTCTAAGTCTAAGAGTAGTTAAGAACTAAACTAGTCAGAAAGATGGTCCGGTCCTACTTCAAAAGACATCAGGACGTGAATCATAAAGAATCCAGCCCGAGCTAGGAATAACAGCTCACCTGAAATCTTACGTGCTGAAGCTGGCTAGAGTTGAGGAACGATCGAAGTCCAATGGTCACTTTCTGCACTCCACAAATAATAAGAAGGAATAAAAGTAGGTCAACAGTAACAAGGAACACGTACTGATTAGGTAGCAAGCCCCCACTCAAAATAGAAAGAAATGTACATTCAAATAATATTATAAAATCAACTGACAATACTCACTAGGTAGCACATAACGAGTACCAGAACCATAGGCAACAACATCATGCACTATGAGGACTCAAGCCTCCACCACCATACTATTTTGTCATAGGTTCTTCGAAATTGAGTATATTAACATGAGTTCCAAGATTTCTCTCTTTATATCTTATCGTGTCAGAACGTTACACTCCGATCCCCTAATACTACGTGTCGAACGTGCCCCCGATCCCCTAATTCTACGTTTCGGAACGTGACAACCCTATCCATAATAAGACGTGTCAGAACGTGACACCCAATCACCTTAATACTACATGTCGTAATTTGAACAACAGAACCCGAGCCCCTAATACTACGTGTCGGAACTTGACAAAACACCCGATTCCAACTATACTACGTGTCCGTAATGTGACACCCGATCCACTAATCTCATTAGATTTTATTTCATCAGTCTTCGTTATGCCAAAGGCGTCATCCTTACATAGAGGATTCAGTTAAAGAGGCAACATATCACCTGCTAAATCCCACCCCAATTACACAATTACCAAATACAAACCCACAATCAAGCATATAGCAGACTTTACGATACCAACCATACATATCATCGCTATTAAGAGTTTACTAGGATAGTATACAGCCCTTAAACCATAGCCTACCTCACCGAAGAATCGCGTTCAACGTTCTTCTCACTGCCTTTGCTTTCCTCTTCGCTTCTTTTCTCGCCTTTTCTCTCTGTTCTCTTTCCTCTTCCTGTCTTTTATTTTGCCTCTATAAAAAATTTTTTTTCTTTTACCATATTATCAGATAATCAATTTATAAAGATGATAAAAGTAACCCACGATTTATTTCAAGGTACAGTCTTTTAACCCCCAATTAATAAATTATTAAATCACCCCACTAATTTCATGAGTTTGGTCATGATGGTCCAACACACCCTTAAAAACTTAGCAGAATTCTGACCCATCGAGGTTACGCGACCGTGACGCTCGTCGTGTCTAATGATTGGTCCGTCCTTGGCAGGTCCGTACAAAGTTCAGAGAATTCACTTTCTAAAGGGTTTGTGACGTTCCGTCCGTAGTCTACGACGGTCCCTTCTGGCATCTCCGTCCGCGGAGTTCAGAGAGTCGCTCCCAGTACCTAAAGAGGGATGCAGGTAGGGCATGGGCTGTTGCGCTACGAGGTGATGATCGGATGAATGTGTGTTTATGAGTGGGGAGTGGTGGCGAAGAGAAGGGGTCGTGGGGAGAGGCGGGGTTGGCGTGTATGTATAGTGCCTCTTTTTTTAGATTTGAAGTGTTTTGGAACGGAGGCCCTCGACGTCCGTCGTTACCATGACTTACGTTGCCACTGATCCGTCGACCCAGTCGTTATTTTTTCAAAAATAAATTCTATCTACTGCTCGAACCGACTAAAAGGTTGTTACATTATCCCCCATTTATTGATAAATAATACCTCTCTAAGACGAATTTAAACCCTTGACAAATCACTTTGAACCTCACCTCAATAATATAATAACGCTAACACTTCAATTTACCCTTATTCACAGTTTGCAATTCTATTCGACGGAAAATGTAAAAAAATACTCTTGATAGAGATGGGTATCCTCTTTTTCCTTACTAAATGACGTTCGCTTCTCGGACGCCCTAGGTACATTGAATTGGACTATTGAATGAGCATTCTTATCACTATTTCTGTTCCCGCAACTATGATATATAATTTTAACTCCTTTAACTTTCGTAATACATCGGGCTAAATCTTAAAGGTAGTGCATGAGTTATGACTAGCCCCCCTAACTATTAACTTATTAATTATTTAAAAAATTTTCATCCCACTATATACTCTTAGATTCGATATTCAATTTCCCATTTAAATTTGTAAGAAAAAAGTTTAAGTATTCCTATTCTTAAGACACCCAAAAAGAAAACACGAGTCGTGATGTACCTATGTTCCAGCCATAAGTAGCCACCCCACATCTAACCAAACCAAACCAAAACATGAAGACAAAAAAAGGCAAAAAAAAAACATGGGCAAGAATTCTGCACTTGATTTCTTAAAGTACGAAATGCGGAAACTAGAAAAAAATATATCACCCCAAGATTGGTGTCTTAAGTACAAGAGCTGTTCTAATCTTATTCAGTCTGAAATAATGACAATCTAACATAAGGCTATCCTGTCTGAATTACTATAACAAATATAAAATATTAGAGGAGGTGTTGTCGCACGGAACAGCCAAGCAGCTTCCACAACTCGCAAGACTTCAAACTTGGACTCAATTTCTCCCCGAGATTTGCGCATACTAAGAATCGAACCTGCACGCACAATAGTGCAACAAGTGCGGGTACCCTGTAGGTCTCATTGACCGACAACAAAGAATTATTGACGAGAGTTTATAAAGAAATAAAATTCTTAAATTATAAAGTATCATATATATATATTATATATATATATATCTAGATATATATATATTATATATATAATATATGATATATATATCTATTACACTACTATTTAGTTCATCAATAAAAGAAATCAACATCAATTACTTTTCCCAACACCAACGAAACATATATCATCAAGAATGAATGAATGTTGAAATGCAATGCATATGATACCATATAGGATTATGTCCTAATTATACCTCCAATACGCACTCAAAGGTGTATACATAATAACTCCTCCTAATAATTCTAGAGTTCATGACCCATGGGGGACTCGCGAGGTCCACATACCGACACAGACGATCTCCACGTGTCTGTGCAGACGATCTCAATGCACTATCCCAATATCAAACAATTTTTTCACAGACGGTCTCCACTAGCCCAAATTACAATCTTAACATCTCACCATCCCCAGCACGGACGATTTACACGTGCCCAACTTATACTCAATCTCATGTCAATGCATGTATACAATATTATTTAAATATAAGGGGATAATGATGCATCTCACTCAATCAATATCAACATATTGCATAACCACCTCAATTATCATAACTATACGGGTGTAATAAAGAAAACACAATCACACAAAAATTTCAAGTCAATAATATATTAGCTAATGCCCATATGCTTTGGAAATTCTCAAATTACAATCCGCATTATATAGTAGTAACTTTCCATTTTATAACACCGGTACTCGTACCAATGCCCGTCACACCATTGATACGAGACCCCCATCTTTCGCCCTTACCCCTTTGTGTATCTTTTTTTTTTAATCTTTAATTAGGAAAACATCCTTCAACAAGTCTAAAAAGTCTTAACATACCTTAGATGTCGAACTCGTACCACGAATCTTTTAAGACATTTCATTTCCTTTCGCAAGGTTTTGAAACGTACCCAATCTACCAATTAGGCCATATTCGTAAGTAAGCAATTTTCGTAGACATTCAAATTATTATAGGTCTATCATAGAGCTAAACCTCACTCATACTTCCAACCAAACTCCAAAAATCTTGATATGTATACTGGTAGCAAAAATTTTCATACGGTAAATTTCAAGCATAGAACTTAACTCTAAACTCGTAACTGGACTTAAATAATCAATGTTAGCTCAATAAAATAACACCTAATAAATTAATTACTATCTGAATATATCAAACTTAAATCTTTATTTGAAACATAAATAAAAATCTTAAAAATATACCAACTACATGAAGATGCATGTTAACACGACCTTGTTTCTTTTCCCCATCATATTATGTACTCATATCTAATCTCAATAGAAACATAACAAATGACAAACATTGGCATTATCTGCCTAATGATGGCTTATACCGTTCCCCATTATTGCAAAAACTATTCATTTATAAGAAAGAATTTAAAGCCCTGAAAATATGTATTGAACCCTCCACAATTAAAATAATAACGTAACAATTGCAATTTAACCCTTATTCAAGGTGGCGATCTAGTTCGACGGAAAATTGTAAAAAATTTATTTGATAGAGTGTAGTTGGCAATCTATTTCCTTACTAAACGACGTTTTCTCGGAAGCCTAGGTATTGACTTTGAGTGAGCAGTTAATCCTTATTTTATGCTCCTTCAAATATGATAGAATGAATTTTAACTCCTTAACCACTTATTTAATACATGGGCTAATAGTAAAGGTAGTGCGTGAGTTGGACTTAACCCTCTAACTAACTTAATAATTACATAATAAAATTTTCATCCACTAGATACTCTTAGATATTGAATATTTCAAAGTTCCCATTTAAATTGTAAGAAAAAAGTTAAAATAGTCCTAGTTCTCAAAAGACCTAGCGGGTCGTTACAGTTCCCAACCAATAGGTAAGTCAACCCAACATATTAACCAAATGCAACCAACAAATGGAAAAGAAAAAAAAAGGCAAAAAAAAACATGGCAAGAATTCAAACATTGAGTTCCTTAAAGTATGAAATGTGAAAACTAGAAAAAAATATATCACCCCAAGAATTGGTGTCTTAAGCACAAGATCTTTTAAAATCCGATGCAAGTCTGAAACTACATGAAAAATCTAACATAAGGGAGACTTAAGAAATTTATAGTAAAAGAAATAGAAAAAAAAGATAGAGGGAGGTGTGGGCAACGTAAAGCCAAGTAGCTCACCACAACTCAAGCTCAAGATCGACGCAATTTATCCACGAGATGTGCTCCTACGGGGAATTGAACCTGCACCACAAGGAGGACACCAGTGTATGAATATGAGTACGAAACCACGTGTACCTAGTATGGACTAAGTGACCGAACAACGAAGAAGTGTGAGGGTAGTTAATATAAAAAAAAAATAAATGTCTTGGCAAATTAGTTATCGTAAAAAGAATTCTATCATACACTCACATTTAGTTTCATGAATAAAGGTAATCAAACATTCTAGCTTTCCAAAAACACCAAACCACAATACATAATCCATTCAAAAATGAATGATGTCGATGAAATGCAATGACACAATATGATACAATGTAATGAATGTCTCAGAATACCCCGTACCATCACACGTATATACATGATACTCTTAGGAAATATATCGAGAGTATTGACACCATGGGGGAATCGCGAGGTCCATGATAAAGACGTGAACGACCACGTTCTTTGCGGACCAATCTCAACGCACTATCAATAGATCAAACAATTTTTCGACTTACGAGGACGGTCTCACGTGCCCAAATTACAATATTAAAAAAACAAAACATCTCACCATTTCCAAGGCTCCGGACATCTCCACGTGCCTAAGCTTATACTCCATATCATGTCAAGTGCATGTACACAAGATTATTTCAATACAGGGGATGATGATGCACTAATCAGTCACATATCAAAATTTACTACAGAACCCCTCGATTATGAGTATCACGAGGATAATAAGACAACCAATCCACACAAGGATTTCAAGTCAATAATATCTATATATGGCTTTGGCCATTTCTCAAATTAAAATCCACATCGATGTGGTAATTTTCTTTTTTATAAACATCAGAAACTCGTAACAATGCCGCTCACATCCATGATACGAGGACCCCCATCTTTCCCCCTTACCCCTTTGTACATATTTATTTTTTTAATCCAATTTAATTAGGAAAACGTCCTTCAACCAGTTTAAAATTCTGAACCATACCATTACGAGCACGAACCCTAATGCCCACGAAACTCTTTCAAGATAGTTCCTTCCCCATGCGAATGTTTCGGAACGTTCCAGCTACCAAATTATGCCCAATATTAGTAAGTTAGCAATTTTTTTAGACATTCAAATTATTTATATGTATTCATCGCCGCTAAAAATCATATTTCCAACCAAACTCCAAATATCATGATATATAGTTGGGATACAAATTTTTATACTTAATGAAATTTCAAGCCAAGAAATTAACTTTAACATCTCCAAATACCATGAATCCCTCAATGTGAACACATATAATATACATCCTACTAATTAATTACCATCTCAAATATATCAAACTAATATCCTAATTTATTATTTTTATTATATATTTATATATATATATATGTATATATATATATATAGAATAAGAATACACCCCCTTGAGTGAAACATAAACAAGACGAAACACTGCTCCAATTTGACCTTTTTTAAAAAAATATATTCCTAAAATCAACTTCTGTGGGCAACATGCCAATTTTTCCTAAGTATCTCTTAATTGCCAATCATTGGCATGAATGTCCAATCATTGGCATGAATTGCCCAATGATTGGCCTAAGATTCCATTCCCCCACAATTTTAATACCAAAATAATAATAATAATAATAATAATAAATAAGAAAAAATTATACCCAAAATCTTTTTATTTCCAGACATTGCAAACTAGACTACCTTATAAATTACAACTGTAAAATATTACTATATAGGACAACCATTAAAGTCATTAGGCACTCTTTTCTAAAACGTAAACACCCAGTCATTCAATCCAATAATTTTATCAAAATTGAGACTCGTTTAATAAACAAGTTACGACAACCTATACGCATTATAACAGATTCTTCATGCCTAACAATTTATAGCAGTAATGACATGCTATGCAGAAAATAGATCGGTTAAGGAAAAAACTTGTACTGCAAGATTTTTTTTTGTTCCTCGTTTGGTCGTAATACGCTTCCAAAAAAAGAAATCAGTTTCTACCTTTTTGTTTCTTCACTTCTAAAGTAATTAAGTAAAACACAATAAATAATCCCTAACCTAAAATCAATTAATGGGTCACTAAAAGTGTATTAAGTGAATTATGGATAGACCCACTAACTATTACTATAGTAATTCGTCCACTAAAATTTTTTATAAACTAAAAATACTGGTAGTCTTCCCCCAATAGTTTAAAAATACCCCTATAAATTTTAAAAAGGAGTCAAACTTGTCACTAGTTCTTAAAAAACGGACCCTACGGGTGTTACCCTAGTTCTAAAAACGACCTACCGGGTTGTTACATCACCTACCACTTAAACAAATGTTCGTCCTTGACCAGGAAAATAAAAGAGCAAACCTGAACACTTAAAAAGATAAGGATATTTACTCCTCATGTCTGACATTGTATTCCATGTAGCCTCCTTAACTGGACGATGCTTCCAGTAAACCTTTACTGAAGCAATCTCCTTAGACCTTAGCTTCTGAATTTGCCTATCCAAACTGGTAATCGGCTCTTCCTTTTTAAAAGTCAAATTTTCGGAACCAAGTAACACTGAATCCTATTGAATTACAGATCACCCCATGATGATACTTTCTTAAGCATGGAAATATGAATACATGATGGACACCTGGACCAAAACAGGTGCAAAGCCAACAGATAAGCCACCTTCCACATACGCTCAACAATACAGCAAAAGACCAATATTACCTTGGGCTTCAAACTTTCCCTTCTTTCATAAACCTCATGCACCCTTCAGGGTGAAAAACCTTCAATAAAACACACCCTCCCAACCTAAACTTAAATCACGAAATTCTTCGATTGCATAACCTTCTTGCCTACTCTGAGCCCTGAGACATCTATTTGGATACAACTTGATTTGTCCAAAGGGGATCCCTCAACAAATATGTACCCTGGTCTACCTAGGAGGATCAAACCAGACAATGGAGGTCGACAATCTCTCCGACAGAGCCTCAAATGGTGCCATCTCAATGCTCGAATGATTGAAACCTATTATTGTAAGAAAAACTCCATTAAAGGCAAGAACTGACCACCAAAATCAACACACACGCCGTAAATTGTCCTCATGAACCTGGAATAGTCTCTAAGACTTATCATCAGTCTGAGGGGAAAGGCGTACGAAGATCCACCCGAGTGCCCAAACTTTTTCGGAATAGAAGCCAGAAAATGAGATGTAAATAGTTGCCACGAGTAGAGGTAGTCTAGACTGTACAAAGTGTGAGACTTAGTCAGTCGATCCACAATGACCATTTATAGCAGCGAAATTACCCAAGTGCGGGAAAAATCCTTCCATAAAGTCAATAGAAATTACGCTTCCACTTCTAGTCAGGTATAGGCCATCCTGTTGTGTTACACCTCCAGGCTTTTGGTGTTAATATTTCATGTGACAATTTAAATTAACGGGATACAAAATCTATTAGGTCCACTTATACGACAACCACCAATAATGTTATTCTAGTCAAGAACATTTTTAGTAGCCCCCGGATGAATCGAGTACCTAAAACTATAGGCCTCCTCCATGATTAATCTAGTCAAATCACCTAGAGGAACACAGGATAGATTCGACCGTGATCCTCAAAACTCCCTGATATCAAGAATTGACAGCCTTGGTTTTTATCTTATTAACACCTTTTGCGCTAAGATTATATAAATCACATCATCAAAACTGTGAGCACGAATTTGTTCCAACAAGGATGATCTAGCCTTTCCAATAAGCCAACACCGTACGAGGTTCTGAAATATCAGTCTACAAAGCTATTGGCCAAGGCGTGGACAATCCATAGATTACGGATGCTCGTCGGGACCTATAACATGGGAGACTACCATACTTACACCTTTCAACTAAAGGGCATCTGCTACAAACATTTGCCTTGCCTGGATAATAAAGAATAGTCATGTGTAGTCTATTGAGCAAACTCCAACCAATCTCGCGGTCTCAAAGTCAGATCTCTCTGATTGAAATATTTTGGAGGCTACGATTTGATCCATGAACACCTCACAATGCACACATAAAGATTAGGCCCCAATTTTTTCAATTCAAACAAAACAGCAGCAACTCTACATCATGAATAGGATAATTATTCTCAATGAAACCTTCAACTGTCTCGAAAAGCATAGCTATCACTTTTCCCTTCTGCATTAATATACAACAAGACCCATACGAGAAGCATCACAATATAAATAAAACCCTATCCTCCACGGGTCGGGTCAAAATTGGGGGCAAGTGGTAATAAAGTCTTGAGCTTTTGAAACTAACCTCACACGCGTCAGGGACCACTAAAAGGCACCGCCTTATGTGTAAATCTCGTTAATGGAGATGCAATGGATTGAGAAAACCCTCAACAATTCATTGATATAAAATGCAAGCCTAAGAAACTCCGAATTCAGTATCTTGAAGTTGGTCGACCAATCTCTAATACCTTAATTTCTTAGGATCTACCATGTACCCCTTGGTTTACTCAGTCCTAAGGAATTGCTACCGACTACGACAAATCACACTTTGAAAAAACTTGGATAAAGCTTCTTCTTCTTTAGAATCCCCAAGCACGAGCCCCAAATGAGGTTCATGTTCTTCCGTATGCGTGAGTTATATTCAATATACATCAATGAATACAAAAACAAAGGAATCCAAATACGGTCTTGAAAAACCTCCATTCACAAGTCCAAAAAGTTACAGGGGGCATTAGTCAATACAAAAGGACATCCACCACAAAAACTTGTAATGGCCATAACGTTGAGGTGTGTTCGAAAAGTGTTAGGGAATCCTCACACCCTAATCTTCAGCCTATGATATGCAGATCTCAAATCAATCTTGGAGAAAACTGAAGCACCCTGCAACTGATCAAATAAGTCGTCAATACGAGGTATCGGGTACTTATTTCTGATGGTTACCTTGTTCTACTGTCGATAGTCAATACACATATGCATAGATCCATCTTTATTCTACAAAAATAACACTGGAGCACCCCAAGGAGATACACTCGGTCTAATAAAACCTTTTCTCAACGAATCATGTAACTGCTCCTTCTACTCTTTCAATTCAGCCGATGACATACGATAAGGAGGAAGGGAAATAGGCCGAGTGCCTGGCTCCACATCAATACAAAAATCAATATCACGATCTGGTGGAAGACCTGAAAAATCGGTCATAAATACTTCTGAAAATTCACACACTACTGGAATAGACTCAAGCATAGGTGTCTCAATACTAATATCTCGATTGTGGGCCAAGTAAGCCAAACATCCTCTTTGTACCAACTGAAGAGCCTCAAGAAATGATATCACACATTGAGAAAGGTGACAAAGAGAACCTCTCCATTCTACTATAGGAATTCCAGGCATAACTAAAGTGATTGTCTTTTCATGACAATTTAAAATTACGTGGTAAGAAGATAACCAATCCATACCGAGGATCACATAAAAATCTATCATATCTAAGACGTTTAAATCTGCGTGAGTGTCATACCCCATCAAGGTAACAATACATAATCGATATACTCGATCTACAATTACAGAATCCCTGACAGGAGTAGAAATATGTATCATCAAATCAAGAGACTCACATAATATATCCAGCATCTGAAGCCTCAACCTCTAGCCGACCTGGAAAAGCATAACAGTGAGAACGACCGTCCGCGTCATATTGTGAACCGCCACACCACCAATCCAGGTCGACAGAAGGACAACCATATCTACCTGAATGAGGACCACCTCTACATTCTATGGCACCACCCTAGCTGAGGTTGTTCAGGGCCCTAGAAGTTTAAGCCTTGGAGAACCCTGATGTAAGCCAACCCCGTTGGTCCCTAGGCAGTTTTTCCACCCCCCTCTCACAAAGAGCCCATATGCACCCACATTCCAAATAGCCCCTCGAGGACGCAAGGCTGATGAGAGGACCCTGACTGACCAGAATGCACCCTTCCCGCGACCATAGGCCAAAATGAACCCTGTGAAGTATGCCTTATCTCGAAAAACTATTCCTGTTTAAGCAGCCATCCGACGCATTTATATCACATGATGGGTCTGCTGGACTAAGAGTGATAGCCCTCGCCGACAATAACCTGCGACTCCTAGGCGGAGCACCCCCAAAATCACATTATAACGGGACTAGTTTCTTTCCGCGCAAGACGCTTCCTCAACCCCTCACTTCAAATCATCTCAAACTCTTAGAAGAATCTCACCACTTTCTGGAACAAACCTAGAAGCAAGCAACTTGATAACTACTGGACGAATCGGAATAATCAGTCCCCTAATTCTAATCGGAATAAGCGATCCCCTACAAACCTGCCTCACGGAGCTCTAATCCTCTGTAATGAAGTATCATCGAAGCATGTCCTATAAAGTCATGAAATTGTACAATCCTTAGGGGGTTGAGTCACTAGAAATTTTTTATGTTGGAATGACTTTCCGATAGATTTAAGTGGTGTTTTGAGACTATCCTACTTATAATTATAAAGTTAGTGGGACAAGTTTTACTAATGTTAAATTTAGTGTAATGGTTGAGAAATATATTATACTTACTAGTTGTCACTTTTAGCACTCAATATAATATGATGAGTATAATAATTAGGGGTATACAAAAAATTTGTAAAGAAAAGAAAAGAGGGGAAGCTATAAAAAGCTTGTGTGGAAACCGAAGAAATAACAAAAACTCCACGGAACATCAATCGAGCATCAGGCAATGTTTTTTTTGGTTACGTTTTTTTCTGTATACTACGGAATTTTTTTAGTGATTGCATGTGTGCCACTGGTCTCCTCTGACCATTGTGCTTTCGATGTTTAATTTTGCTGGGAGATTAAGAAATTGTCTCGAAGGTTTACTAATGCTACCACAAAACCTGGTTTCCGTAACATGGACCTAATTTTCAGATATTATAAAATTTTTTTATGATATAAGGGAAATTAAATGTGTATCTTGAGATCGGTGTCATTAAATATAAGTTATCTTTATTTACTTGACTATCATTAATGTTAAGTATAATTGGAAGACCTCGCATTTACCCCCTAGGTTTTAAGTGTCAGTAAATTGATTATAGACAGCATTGTATGGTGTTGCTTTCGTAATAATATAAATAATGTTATTAATTTTTGTTGATGGAAATCTTATTATATTAGTGTGGTTTGGTTGAAAATAGGGTCGAGATGACAATTGTTTCCTGCTTGGCAACGTGATGCTGGTTGTAATTATGAAAATTAAAAAATTTTATTCACATGTGTAGACCTAACTTACAGGTCATTATATATTAAGAGTATGGATGTGTGTTAAGTGTCTTGGGCAGAAGACAATGTGTTAATACTACTAACAGAAGGTGCTGGGCAGGAATAGTTCACTTAAGCATGCAGGGCATTTCAGAAAAGATGCATAACAGCATTTCAACGACAAGATGCGATATAGAATAGGCCTTTAACTTCTTAACAATCAATAATTTAGTTCTTATATTATAAATACCTTAGGTATTTTTTTGATATGTATAAAATATTAGAAATTGAAACTATCCGCTAAGTTGGACCCGTAGATTTAATTATACAATGTAGGGTGGTGTTCTTGGGTTTGAGGCTTAGATATAATAATATACTGTTTGTAAACTCGTTAGACATATAATTATATGATTGTTACTTGTATATTGCAAACGTTTTAGAGGCGTTAAGGCAAGGAAAGAAAGTGGAGACGTAGTTTTTCTTCTTGACTTCTATTCATCTTGAGGTAGGTGTTATTGTTTATTTCTATGTGATAGATAAACGCTACTAGCGATTGATATATATTAGTGATATTGTAAAGTCTCCTATGTACTTGATTGTGTTGGTTTGTGGTTGGCCTAAATTATGAGACTATTGAATTTCTAAATAACCTTGGACCCTCTCTAATTACAAATGACGGCTTGATAAGAAGGCTTCATGAATAAAAAAAATAAGATTATTGGATCGGAGTGGTCACGTTTCGACACAATTTATGGGATCGAAGGTGTCACCGTTCCTACACACTAATTCTGGGATCGTAGTGTCACGTTCCGACATACGGTATATGGATTGGAGTGTCACGTTCCCGACACAATGACCTTAAAGGAAAGGAATCTGAAGTAACTTAATATAACTTAACGTCAAGAACTTATATTGTCAGATGAGCTTGGTTTGGAGCATGAGTCCTCATAATTTTGCTTGATGTCGTGATTGAAAGAATGGGTAACCTGTTATGGTTTATTAGGTTGTCAGTGTTCATAGTGTTGTTGTTGCCATCCTGTTAAGTATTGTAGTTTACTTTATATTATTATTCAATGTATATTGGTTCTATTGTGTTTGCCGATGATACCAAGTCGGTACTCCAGTAACGGTTTGACTTGTACTGGACCCCACCTACTTGTATGTTCCTCTTTGTTTCTTTTGTGGAGTGTCATCAAGTGTCACAACATCGACTTCGAGTCGCACCTCAAGTTGTAGTCAGGTCTCCAGCACATCAGAGTTCATGGTGAGCTATTATTGTCTAGCTCTGCTGGATTTTCCATTCACGTCTTGATTTTCTTTGAATTTCGACATGGACCACCTTTTTCCTTATTTTTGATTCTTAAATAGGCTCTTAGACTTGGTAATTTGAGGATAGTTGTGCTTTGATGGTGCGACTTCCTGAAATTTGGGGATAATAATGTTAACTTTAGGAAGCCTATTTTAATGGTTACATTAATACGTTTTGGATCTTCCGCATTTAATTTATTTTGTTATTCATAGTTGAAACTATTGGTAATGTTGGGGTTAAGATTGTTTGGTCGCTCACCTAGGGGTTAAAGTGATGGTTGCCACTCACGGACTCTTTTTGGGTGTGACAGAAATTTACCCCATACTCTGGTCAATAGACATACCACCGGGGTTGGGCTGAACCCTCAAACTCGTCCCTATTGGCGCTCCCTCTCACTGCGGTTAAAGTTTTTTTTTGATAAACTACTTGAGTAAACTGAAGTCAAGGGATATTGGAGGAGATCCAGAGGCCCTACTACTCTAAACTATAAATCCCCTCACCCCCAACCACTGCTTGGCGATGCCAGTCATCTAAACGGTGTGTAGTCACTCCATGAGACTCCCTAATCAAGAGATTATGCAACCGGAGGACCCGCCTGACAACTAGACTATACATTCATATCTCTTCAGTTAATTCACCAATATAAGTAGAGAGGATTCCATTAGATTGTAACCTCCAACCATCTTTTGTTCATCAATGGTCCATAAAAGGTTTGGTCGCCAAATGTGATGCAATATCTTGAACCCTCCATACTATCCAAACACTGGAGCTAGCAACAGCAAAGCTTGCTGTACACAGGGAGTATCAAAATGTGGCAGCAACTACCGATCTGGAGTACCGACCTCTAACTATGGGGTCTTTGAGCCATCAGTATGACGGCAAGCCTTTCCTGATACATCTCCTCTACGGATTCCTAACATACTAGCAAGGTATCTTGAAACACTAGGTGACAAAAAAATGGTTGGAGTCCTGAGCCGGCTGCATCCCCATCGACAGCACAATCTTCAACATCCTCCATGAATATCCTCCTTATAATTGAGGTACATCCTATTACAACGCCTGTGGTTAACTATTAGGTGATTGACAGTTCCACAGGTGCCTAGCATACGGCCCCTACCAACCCCCACCTGAGCTCTCTCCTCCTCTACCAGGCTCGATAGTTTTCGCCAAAACAGGTGCAGAATAGGATGCTGACCAACCCTTTTCGGTGTACGCGTTGCGAGTGATCGTGAGAAATGAGAATGATCAAGATAGAATTCAAGAAGTCAAGTATGTATCGATAGTGAGATGAAATACTAATCTTTCCTATCATGTCCTATAGGCCTCTCGAAGATAGGTCTGGATGTCTTCACACCGACCGCAAGACCGTCTACTAGACTTTCTCTTTTTTTTTGTGCTCGTAGACTGAGGAACCTAGGGCCTGCTATAAATTGTCACGACCCCAAAATAAACAGATTATGAGTTAAACCTATGGTCCCAAAATAGATACTTCGCACCCAACATACTAACCAAGAACTCACCAACCATTGGTAAAACGAAAAAAAAAGGGTCAAAAAAACCTTGCAAGATCTCCAACGTGTTGTTACTTAAAGTCGAAATGCGGAAACTATAAAAATATATCCCCCACGCCCAGAATGGTGTCTTACTTACCATATCTTCTAAATCCATGCAAGTTTAAAACTAAATGACAAATCTAACGATAAGGGATATCTTGTCTGAAATACTAATAAAATACGTAAATAAAAGATAGAGGGAGTGTGGGCCAGCGGAATCAGCCAGCAGCTCAGACCGCCCAACTCCAAGAACTTCAAGCTCGGACTCAGGCGTCAATTTTGATCCACGATATGTGACTCCTACGTTCGGAATCGAATCATGCACCACAAAGAGTGGAAAAAGTGTAGTATTAGTACGAAAAACGTCTACCTATTATGTCTCATTGACCGACAAGAAACGAAGTCTTGAGGGGAGTTTAATATACAAAAAAATCTTAAATTAGTCTAGTATAATATATATATTCACTCACTATTTATGTATCACAATAAGGTACTCAGAACTCAATTAATTTTCCAACACCCAAAAACAAAACACATAATCATCAAAAATTGTCCACGATTAAAAATGAATTTGTGAATGGCACCCACACTTACCTCCTTAGTGGGCGAACCAACACATCTAAACTCCAACATGTAACCGAATAAGTTCAACTATAATATATAAATATGTGGAAGCGCCTCCAAATGACACTAATCAACCAATTGTAAAAAAATTTTCTAAAAATTTTAAAACTAATCATCCCCACAAGATCTGATAGTCATGGAGCATTAAGGACATCTATATTTCCAAATTACCACGTTTAAGAGTTTTTTAAGAACCAAAACTAACCCAAAAATGGCCCTGTGCCAGAATTTCAAGAGACATTTATGTACGTATGAGAGAATCCAGCACGAGCTAAGAATTAATAGCTCACCCTGACTCTGATGTCCTATGAGACTGGGCCGTAAGTTGTAGGGTCGCGGTCAAAGCGATGGTCACACTTGCGCACTCCACAAAAGAACATAGAAGACCATACAAGTAGGGGTCAGTACAGAACACGTACCAATAGGTTCATCAGGCACTCAAAATAGAAATCAATATATATGGTGAATAATAATTAAAAATCACATACATATGGCTTACCAGGTGGGGCATGGCACAAACACATAACACATGTATAAAATAACACCATAATAGTACACCATCATCAGCACCTAGTGAATTATGACTCATGCTCCAACACGATACTCATTTTGGAAAATGGATTCTTTGAGATTAAATATGTTAAGTTACTCAGAGATTCCGTGCCATTTTTATGTTATTGGTGTCAAGAACGTGACACTCGCTAGGGGTGGAGCGATCCCATAGATAGGGCCGCGTCATAAGCGGGTACACTCGCTCCGATGGCCATAATAATCGTGTCATAACGTGACACTCCGATCGCAGTACGGTACTGTTTGTCGGAACTTTACAGCCATGATCGAATTTATCCTCATTAATTTAATTTCATCAGATGTCCTTCTTTATTCCAGGCGTCATTTTAATAGATTGGGTTCAATATTAAGAAATGTCAACACTCTCATAATTTAAGTCCACCACAACCACACAATCAAAACATACACCATACATCAAGTACATAGGAGACTTTAACAATATAACTCGGAATACATATCATCGCTATTTAAGTATTATTCTAGTCAATAAGAAAATAAAGCATAACCTACCTCCACTTGAATGAACCTAAATCAAGCGAAGCTACCTCTGCCAATGGGGCCTTGGCTTTTCCTCAAATGCCTAATGAAAAACCGTTTTCATCAATCATATATATATTGTATCTCATGGTATTTAAATTTATAGGCTATATATATAGGTAATTATATATGATATAATATAATAGTATTGGAAGTCAGACTTAGTATATAAACACCCATGTTACTATAATGTCTTACCAAAAATCATCAAATTACAATCTAAACTCAATTCTTAGTCTTGAGGTCCATTATATGTCAAGTAACTTATTTCATTATATTCAGCCTAAGGTTAAGTCTTTAATTCGTGAATAACCTAACAGTAATTCATTCAATAATATGTTACACTTAATATTAATTACCTATTTCAATATAGCCAAACTTATGGAATAACATGGTTAACAAAACTACAAACTAGAACCACTGTTCCGAACCAGGGCACTGAAAAGTCCAGCCATATATGCCTACCTATGTTATTCCAATTCCGAGAATTCAATTCTAATTGTCATTGATCATATGAAATGCCTCTCTCATGCATTTCGTAATCATTTAACCAACTGGATGCAAGGCAGAGTGGTTTGCAGCATGAAAAATATGGCCACAGGTGTGGGGGACGTCCGAAAATTTTTCCAAGATACTGTTCTGTCACGAGCCAAAATTGTTGTGAATGCACTCGTCTTATCCCACCACGACAAGTCAGCTAAAACCAATATCTAAAAAGTGCGGAAGTAAAGACAATCCAACAACAATGCTATTATGAACAAGTCATAATAATTCGCACTCCCCAAGAATAGGTGTCACGTGCGAAGCCTCTAATGTAAATATTAGAATTAATAATAAAGTCCTAAATGAAGTGTCTTTCAAGTAATCAACAAAGTCATAGAACATGAGTTAGGAAAGTTCTCTGTAGATGACAGCAGCTTACCCTCACAATCCTCCACAAGATGCCCTCGGAAACGAAAAGAATGACCGGTAGTCACGACGAATCTAGGCTCGTATGCCTACAAACTTTGTAGAAGCGAGGGTGAGTCCAGAGACGCGGACGCGGTCCCCAACCGCAAACACCTCTAACACAAGTTAGTGAACAAAATCCCGGCACTTTCGTTACAACCACCATAGCTAAACCTCCACGCTACAGTCTAAGTGTTTTACCAGTTACCAAACACACAGAGCACGGATCACTCAATAACACCTCGATCAGTTTACACTGCTCATCACGAGACGCAATTATTCAAGGCAGTCAAAAGCTTGCACAGAGAAACACTCACAATATCACAACAAAACACATGTTCAAGTGCATCAATAATAAAATGTGTATGCCATGAGATGCAATGTCAGTATAATTGATGTCATGTCTTCCCTAACATACACTCCGCCGCTGTCTTCTCAGTCCGGAGCCCATGGGGGACATATCTGTGCCTTGGCTCTGTCCGCGGCGCACGACACGACCCTCGTAAAATATACTTCGTCGGCGCTCTATACGTCCCGTCAAATATAATATCCATCGCGTCGCGCGTACGACCCTCGGGAAAATAGTACAGGAGTCATCCTCGTACCACAACCATGTCTCAGATACAATGCAAATGACATGCTCAAAGGAAAAGGAAGAATAAACCATTGATACAAGCAAAATTTTACAACAAGAAATAGGCGAACCCCAACAAATAACAACAAGTCCCTCCAACTCGATTCTCGAACATCACCCATGAAATGCAAACGAATTTCGTAGACGCTTACAAGAGTTTGTAGAAATCCACTTGCTTACCACGTTGTCGAGATAATCACCTCTGGTACTTGAGCCGTCCCTTTCCGTTGAGCCCAAAGATCGATGCAATCTAGCAAGTATATCTATTCCACAGAAGGTTTCATAACTAACAACAACACTCAACTTTGTGTGTTTAATCTTGACTCTTTTAAAATTTCCCTCAATTTATATCAAGTTCGTAATTCTTGTATACCCACTAAACATTTTCCACTATGTATTTTCCAATTTCCACGTCTAAGGTTAAGTCCCTTTTTTTTTTTAATACCAACCTCTAATATTCACCAACAATTAGATTATCTATCTTAGTCTACCACTAACAAAACTCAAATTGATAATATGCTACAATAGTAAGGGATATTTATGTCAATTGGGGTTACTCTCCAGATACTTCAATCTATCGAAAGGCTTAATCAGTTAAGGTCAACCATCCTGATAAACAATTCTCAACTTGGCAAACCCTACAAATTTTTACATATATTTTCCTTTCCAATCATTTCCAACAACCCAATTTAATAGCTATCTTAGTTTATAATGTAAAACAATAATGGGGAAAGAAAACTTAACGTAGAAGAAGAAAAAAAAATATATTAAAATAGACAGTTTTAATGAATGAAAAAAAAAAACAATTTGCAAGATTGTATTACCTGCATCCAACACCTTTGCCACACATATCTGTATGGATCATATCGTGTCAAATCAATGCCATGATTAGATTATATTGTTAGATTAATTTTCTATATTATTTATTTTTTTTAACCAGAAACAAGTAGAATATTATAAAATAAATTAAACTTGTAAGGATTTGAATTAATCACATGGGTACTCTCTCTTGTCTACTACCATAAATTGCCTATGCATATTGGGATATCTAATATATAATGTTTGAAAGTAGCAAGTCAAGCAACTACCTGCTGCACTCGTTCAACGTCCCTCCGGCACAAAGCAGTTCCTTTTCCCTCCTTTTCCCTATTTTTTTTATAGTATATATTTATATATATATATAGCATAGCTCTATTATATATATATATAAGTAATCATCTCATAGCTTTTTTAAATAATTTACGTCCTACACGTGCTAGGGTTTACCCACATATTGTTTATGAATATAGTCTAATGTATACGAAGTCCTTAAATACATTTCGCACTTAGCCCACTAAACTATTGAATTCATTAACTCAAGTTACACTAGGATATGTAAAATTTCCACAATGGACCTTCCGGGTCTTACAATTCCCCCACTAAAAATCATGTTCGTCCTGACATAAAAGTCAAAATAAATTACCTGATCTTTCAAAAGTTGAGGCTATCTGGCGAGCGCATGTCAGACTCTGTCTCGCCCAAGTTGCCTCTCCGCACTGATCGGATGCTTCCATTGCCCTCACCTGAAGCCATCTCTTTGGTCCTAATGCTTTCGAATTTTGCGCTATCCAAATAGTTATAGGCCTCCTCCTCTAAATAAAATGTCAAGTCTGGTACCAGCTGCCATAAATCAGTGAAATCACATGGATTCATCGGTATATACTTTCGAAGCATAGGACATGGAGACAAAGCATGACTTTGCCGACAAAGAATAGGTGGCAAGCACCTTATAGTGTCCACCTCTCCCACGCTGCTCAAAATCTCAAAGTCCATGGACCTAGGGGGCGAGCTGCCCTTCTTCCAAACCCATCACACCCTTCAAGGGGTGATACCGAAGCCAAACAATGATCACCTCCTCATAACACCAAGGCTCTAACTCTCTCGTCTTCGATAACTCTTTGTCGACTCTTCTTAGCTGTCAAATACTCTATCTGAATCATAACGACCTTGTCCATAAGAATCTATAATCAAGTCTGTATCCAAAGAGCCACTCCGCCGAATCAACCAACCAATGTTAGTCACACAGTCTACCATACAATGCCGCAATGGGCCATTTGGATACACCGAGTGATAACTTTTATTAATATGCGAACTCCGCTGAAGGGTAATTTGCGCTCCCCATCTTGCACCAAATCGAGTCACACACTCTCGAATCAGTATCTTCCAATACCTGAATGGTCCGGCTCCGATGGACCATCTATCTGAGGTTAAATTGCCGTCCTCATATCTAACTAGTACCTCAACATATTGGTCATGCGGCTTCCAGAAGTGAGAGTAATTTGTAACCTCGATCTGATATGAATGATACAGGGAACTGACCCTGTAGTCCGGCACACTCTGGACTGAATATAGATTCGGGCTACATTGTCTGCTTATACTTTTACCCCGTAAACTGTGGATTGAAGTGGGCATACTTGTCCGCCTATCAACAAAAACCAAATATAGTCAATAACCACCCACTGTGGTATGCAAACAACAAACAAAGTCCGCATAGTAATCTAGCCGCTCGCCACTTCCAGTAGGAATAGGCATCCTTTGCGATACACCACCGGGAGGCCGCTGTTGCTCACATTGACCTGCTGGCAAGTCACACACCGCCTCAAAACAAAGTCGGTAACATCTCTCTTCATCACCATCCACACCACCAGTAATGCTGACTCACGATCTGAAGAAATTTTTGCCGCTCCGGTATGGATAAATATCGAGAACAATTGGCCTCCTCAAGATCAATCTAATCAATCGGCCTGTCCTTGGCACACAAATCCTGCCATCCGATCCTCAGCCAGGACCTCAGAATCACAGGACAGCCTCCTTAGCTTTCCCTCTCAATACTTTTTTTCTCGAATGAGACATAATTTTTATTATCGAAACTGGTGTGGCAACGAATTTGCTCGACTAAAGAAGATCGATCCTCAATAAAGCATCATCCCATCACTCTCCTCTGAGATCTGTATCGGGCCAAGACTGTTATCTAATCAATTGAAACATCTCTCGCCAATTTCCTCCTCAACACTAAGATATGCAAGACTCCCCAATGCTGTATTCTTCCTACTCCGAGCATCGGGCCACCAACATGGCTTTCCAATTCCTGGATGATACAACATGGTCACATCATAGTCCTTCTCACTCAGCGCATCTTCTCGTTGCCTTCAAGATCAAATCCCTTCTTGCTAAAGATATACTAAGACTCCGATGAATCAGTTAAGTATCTCCACATGCACTCGATACAAATAATGACGGACCATAACTTCAGTACAAATCCCCACAGCCGCTAACTCCCCCCCGCCAGCTCATGAGTAGGGTAGTTCTCTCATGGGACTTCAATTGCCTCGCATAGCGCAATCACTTTCCCGTTCTGCAACACCACACCCACCAACCCAAACCAACTCCCAACTCCGCCTGAAGCATCACAATACACGTAAAGTCTACACCTTCCTCAGGTAGATTCACACGAGATCAGAAGTCAACAAAGGTCTTGAGCTTTTTAAATCTCCTCCTCACACTCATCAGACACCCTGCGGTAACGCCACATCCTGTCGAGTCAATTCTAGTCAATTGAGCTGCAATAGTAGAGATAACTCTGAACAAATCGTCGATAATTAGCCTGCCAATTCCCAAAAAACTCCTATCTCAGTAGGTGAAAGGTCCGTCCAGCACTCTAACTTCCTCAATTTTGTGGCCGGATCTACTCTACTACCCTTTCCTTGGGACAGCGGCACGCCCCAAGACTGATCACAGAAGTTAAGGCCAAGAACTCACACTTTGAGAACTTGGCATACAACTTCTCTTCTTCTCTCAACCTCTGGAGTACAATCCTCATGTGTCGGACCCCCTGGTCCCTCCTCAGTCTTAGAGTAACCACGATGTCCATCGATGAAAACAATCCACAAAAGAGCTCAGGTATGATCGAAACACCCCATTCATCAACTCCATTACTGCTGCAGGGGCATTAGTAAATCGAAGGACATCACTAGAAACTCCTAATGCCCATATCGGTCCGAAAGCTGTCTTTAGGATATCTGATGCCCTACTCTTCACACAGACGATGATCCCAAAACCTCAAATCATCCTTAGAGAACAATGATGCTCCCTTTTAATTGTCAAATAAAGGTCATCAATACGCGGAAAGATGTGATACTTATTCTTCACTGCTGTACTATTGTTCACTGTCTGTAAATCAATACCATCCTCATAGTCCGCATCCTTTTTTCTTCACTAAACAATACAGGGGCCAGCCCAGTGACCACGAGGGTGAATAAAACCCTTACTCACTAATCCTGCAGTGATCCTTGCCATTCTTTCAACAACTCTGCTGGAGCCATACGGTCTGGAGGGATAGAAATAATGGCTTAGTCCCGGCCCAAATCAAGGGCTACAAAAACGAATATCGCCTATCTGGAGTACACCTGGAATATCGAAGGAAATACAATCGAGAAACTCCGAAACCACGGAAACATATTTCCATGGGAGGTGGTTCATCCACACTAGTACCCAATAAAAGCTAAGTAAGAAAAAACGCGCGCCCTTTCCACCACCTCTAAGCACGGATAAAGAGATGACCTTTCTAAGGATAAGAACACTAACACTCTTCCATCAACCTCGGAACACAGCATGCTAAGTCACATAGTCTTAAGCATTACGATCAGGAAAGGGGGCTGATACGCTAAAGCACAATCATACCCAAGATAACATCAAAGTCATCATCCCCAGAATGATCAAGTCACCCAAGTGTCATACCAGGCAAATAAACAAGCAAGGATCGATACAAACTCGAGCCACCACTAAGGAGGGCTTACCCACGACGCAAGTCGATGGGCATACTGGGAATGATACCTGTAATCACAGGCACAAGGTCTCAACCCCCTCAGGTCTCGGCCGGGAAAGCATATTTGTGGCCTCCTCGTCACCTCCATCCTGGTGTACAGTTTCTAACCCCCAATCTGCTGGCAGCTGGGGCACACACCACTATCAGAAACTCTATCACCTCCTACCTGATGACTATCTTCCACTACCTCTACCCGCTGTCGTGCTGGTGGTCTAGTCTTGAATGAAAGAATTAGGGTCGGAGTGGCCCACCAAAAACCCCTTTGTGAAGTACAGGGCTGCCGCTTAGATGAATCGAGATCGAGATCCACAGGTAAAACAAAATCTCTTACCTGGTGAACTTGCTGTGTGGACCCTGGAAACCCACGAAATTGCCTCGCCCTGTAGGTCGCTGTTGTGAACCGTACCGAGTCCCTGACCTGGGCCATAAGAACTCCCTAGATGTCTGGGTCCACCCTCAAATGATGTCGGCATAGATGCTGAATAGGTCCCTCACTTGCTGAAAAGAACCACTCACTCTCTAGGATCCCCTATCTCTAGTGAGGCACCATGAACTGTCCTGATATACGGGCTCTTTTAGAAGGTCCGTCCAACTCCCTCATCTCCATCAATTCCGCCTCTTTTGGGCGGCGCTCACAATATACTGGAAAGAAGTACCTCCCCTAGATGTCCGAAACACCGCTGACGGGTCTGAATAGAGAAGGTCAATCCCCTCATAAATCTGGCGTATCCTCTCATAGTCTCATTTGGAATAAAAGGCCAACGCAATGCGTAACAACTGGCAAAATCGCGCCTCATACTCTGTAACCGATACACCATGGCCTGTCTCAAGACTCCTCAAAAACTCAAGCGATCTCCTCTCGTCACGTCCATGGGATAAAACGATTTTGAATGGCTCTAAGCAAACTTTTCCCAAGTCACTTGGAGGAGATCCAACTGGCAGACATCCCGAATAAGGAATTCCCTCACCAGTCTCTCGCTGGTCCACGAGCTGAGTGTAGCAGATCGAACCCCATGTGACTCAGCTGATCCAACTACCGTCTAGTACTCTCGTGGCATGTGTAGTTAGAGAAAACTCATGAGCGTCTCCCGCTCTTCCCACCACCCTGAAACTGATGTGGGTCCATCTTTCGAATCTTTCATACCTTAGAACGCTGCTCCTCCTCTGTCAGAAGACAACCATCATTGCAACTTGACCCCCCAACGACTGGTAAGCAATCTCATTCTGAACCGCTGGATCTACTAGTAGTTGCCTCACCCCGCGCAAAATCCTGACATCTCGTGCTTGCCGCTGTCTCTGGGGTCATGAGCCCGCCCCCCTCTCTAGTAGTCGAGACCATGTGTGTGTGTAGTTGTCACACCACTTGGATAAAACCTCTATTCATCACTACCACCGCCTCAAGCTATCGTATCCTGAAGCAAGGTGTTGACTACTCGATCGTGGTAGGAACCATGAGTCCTTCTATTCATCGAAATCTGGAGGTTCGGTATGAGACCTCTCTATACGACCTCTCCACTGGTGTTGCTCCACGTCACGACCTTTGGCTCCTTTCGCACTACTAGCGGTCACGACCTCTAGGCTCGAGATCGTAACCCTACCCCTACCTCTAGCGCTTGGGGCCTTCAACAACTGCCTCGGGAGTGCCTCCATCCTACCGACCAGTAACATTAGTTCTAGTCCTTGTCTCCTGTAAAGAGTATATGCAACAACTCCGTGTACTAAGAGGTAACTACGCACGATGAGAAAGAATGCAACACAATGAAGTTTTCCAGTTCCTGTTAGCCTCTCAGAGATGAGTACAACGTCTCCGTACTTATCCTTGAACTGCTACGTAGACTCGGCTTGTTATACACGTGAGACATATGAACCGTCGGGCTCTGGATACTCATTTTGTCACAAACCCAAAAATTGGTGTAGATGGCACTCGTCTTATCGCCAGTCAAGACAAGTCGAACCTAAACCAAATAGTCTAACAAGTGGCGGAAGTAATGACAATCCAACAACAATTTCCTATTCATGAAACCAATCATATTAATCCAATCGCCCAAAATCCGGTTTGTCACTTGCGGATCGCAAGCCTCTAATTCAATATTAGAATTGAATAAATAGAAGTCCTACATGAAGTTGTCTTTCAAGTACAAACAAAGTCGATAAACTTGATTAGGAAGTTCCTGAGAATGACAAGCAGGGGCTATCCTCACAATCCTCACACAATATCCCATCGAAAACGAAAAGAATGACAGGTAGCAACGAAGATCCAGTCTCGTATCCTCCAAAAAATTGTAGAAGGCAAGGGGTGAGTACCAAACCATGGTTGTCGGTACGCCCACAGAGCAAACCTCTCAACAAACAAGTTAGTGAACAAAATACGGGCATCTTCTTACACCATATCTAAACTCCACGCTACAATGTCTAATAGTATAACAGTTTCCCAAACGACACACCCACTCATAACCACACTCTATCATTTACAACACACATTCTCAATACAACTCAGATATTCAACAGTGGCACAATCTTACAGAGAAACACTACCAAGATCACAAAAAACACATGTTCAGTTCATCAATAATAAATGTTTAATGCCATGAGGATGCAATGTCAAGTATCGTGATCAGTGTCCTTCCCTACAAAAAAGGATCCACACCCGCTGTCTTCTCGTTCCGGGACCCATGGGGACCTATCTGTCCAGCATCTTTCGCGACGCACGACACGAAGCCCGCACAATAAAATAGTAACTTTCATCATGCACGCGATACGTCCCTTCTCGAAATATAATTCCATCGGCGGCGCCGCGATAACGACCCTCGAAAATACTCATCATCCTCCTACCACAACCATGTCTCAGATACAATGCAAAGGACATGCTCAATGAAACAGAGGAGATAACCATTTGATTAAAAAGTCCAATTTACAACAAGGAATACAACACCAACAAATAAACAACAGAGTCTCAAATCATTCTCACATCACACAATGAAATACAGAAACTAATTTTCTGTAGGTACGCTTAACAAGAGTTTATACATCCCCTGCCTAACCAATCCACTCGAATAATCACTCTGGACTTAGTCCTTCCCTTTCCCCGTTAGCTCCCAAATCGATGCAATCTATGCAATTATTAATCATATACGGTTTCAGAACTAACACACTCACGAGCGTTTGGTGTGTTTAATGCTTGCTTAAAATTTCACCCCAAATTTATAATCAAGTTCGTAATTCTGATACCAACTACATTTCAACTATTATATTTTCCAATTTCCAAGTCTAAGGTTAAGTCCCCCTTTTTTTTTAATACTCAATCTAATAATTCACCACATTAATTATCTATCTAAAGTTATAACAAAACTCAAATTATTAATATGCTAACAATAGTAATTAGATATTTCTGTAAATTTACTCGTCCATCCTGCATCTGATTTCAAAGGCTTAATCAGTAGAGGTCACCATCGCGGATACATTCTCAACTTTTCCAAAATACAAAATTTTTAACATATATTTTCCTTTCCATCACACTTCCAACAACCCAATTTAATAATATCGTTAGTTTATAATGTAACCAATAAAAAGAAAATACATAAAATAAGAAAAACAACATCATAACATAGACATCTTGTATGAAATGAAAACAAACAATTATGCAGATTGTAATTACCTGGGCATCCAACCTTTCCAAAGCATATCTGTATGATCATATCGTGGCAGATCGAGATGCCCATGATTAGTACATTAGTCTGTTCGTCATTAAATTGTTACGTCATTCATTTATTTTTTTACAAAAATTTGAATATTCATAAATCAATTCACATTGTAAGGATTTGATTAAGACATTAGCTCTCTCTTTCACTACCATAATTGGCCTTGGCTATATATGATACTATATGGATATAATGTTGAAAGTAGCAGATTCAAAGCAACATACCTGCATGCAGTTCACGTCGCTCAAGCCCACAGCAGTTCCTCTTTTCCCTATTTTTTTTTATATATATATACTATAGTTTTTTTTACACTTATTATAAGTACTAAAGTGATAGGTTTTGGTACGTCGCCACATATTTTATTAAATAGAGTATAAATTGTATAAAAAGAGAGTCTTAAAATAAATTATTAAATTTAGCCCATAAACTGATCATGAATTAACTCAAGTTACACTAGACTGAATTTAAATTTCCAAAAATGACGCTTCCGGGTCATTCATCTTTCATCCACTTTCTGTCAACGAACGATTATGGAATTTTTATATATATATATATTTGTTTTTCAAACTTTATTGCAATGAACTTGAACCAAACTTAAACAATTTATACATACATCGCCCTCCATCCTTGTGCTAAGATTAATCACTAATTTTTGGAATCTATAATAGAACCCATGTTTTGACAGTAAACTTTTTTTCAATTTGCGCTGCTCCAATTATTTAATCATGTTCATATTTTCTTCTAAGTGCAACCGAACGACCCTTAAGTACACAAATTCATAATGTCCTCCAAATGGCAAACAAAATTCGCCAACTAATATATTGCTCCCATAACAATATATACTAATGCGGAGTTCCCTCAAGTCCAATGTGCCATCAAGTGAGTGGTCCGTTTTCTAACATTTCAAAAACTTTTTCAAACCCTACTTTTTCATTTTATTAATATACTAACCAGTATTATAACAACCACAATGTAATATCAATAGCTAGCTTCGTGATTGATTTACTGAAGCTACGAATGCTCCTTGTGTTTATTCTGTGTTAAGGGCACAATGAGGTTTGACGCCCTTTTCATCGCCCAACCCCCTATTCTTTCTATGAAATATTTACTCTCCTACTCTTATTATAATAAACTAATTATAAAATATACGTCATAAACGGTGACCCACTATTATTTTTAAATAATATTTCTCTACGCACTGACTAATAAATTATTAAAACTACCCTACTAATTTCATATTATAATTATATGAATAGTTCACAATGCCTATTAGAATCGATAACAAAAAATATTTTATGAAACGACAAGGCTTTAGCTCCAAAACTACTCAAAGGGTTGTTAAACGATACAAATTTTACCCATCGTTTCGTGCTCGAACATCAAGGAAGGCAAGGCAGAAAGGGTAGTTGTCTCGGGGAAACTTCATTCAAATAGTATTCCTTGTGTCTTAATCAAAAGAATTAAACCAATCAATTGTAGATCGACACGCTCCTCCATAAATGCTTTAAATGTGTGCATACTCAGTACTCTAGAGATAATTATTGTTGTATTTCAACTCAACTAACAACACCACTATTTCTACTAATGAATTTTTCACTGATGTATTCCCAACTAGTCATTGACACAAACATCTGAACAATATCTAACATAACCAACCCGATAAAATTTTGATCAAAAGTGCTACAAACCAGAATGGAACTTTACCACTCCTCACAACACTCATATGCCAAAAAACATCACAAGATTCTTATCAAGATTTTCTGGCTTTTCACACACAATCTCATCAACACGGCTAAGTGATGAAATCTTAGCTTTAGACATAGTCGATTACTCATCAAGGGAGAAACAACATCTAATAACCTCAAGGAATAATAATATCCAATAAACACAACAAGGGATACCTTCAAAATCAGAACCTCTAACATTACTCGTAGAGGCAATTGTAACACTTCATAGCAGCTCTTATATAGATATTCTCATAGCAAGTTTGTGCGTTAGAACTATTGATATACTTTAGGTTCCCAACTAACAACCAATTCTATCATAACGTAAACACCAAGTTTGCAAAATATCCTACCCTACAGACTAATCAATAGGACCACAAGAGGATCTTTACATCCCACCACTGAACTCCCCCCATAGATGTTAGAACATTGTGTAGTATAAGATAGTGATATTATTACTAGCAAATAATGTCCATATGAAGAAGAGTGTCACTACGAATCACCTAACCAGGTCAATAACTCTAGATACTCCTTGCTGGTGACCGATATGAGGACATTTTCATGTCATCTGAGTCTCGTCTCTTGGATTTTTTGCTACCCTAGAATCACAAATTAGTCCCTATTAGGTGATACACAAATATCCTTATTTATCGAACCCCATATACACTAATCAACACGTAGAAAATTCTTGATCACTCAAATTATTTTTGCATACTATAAGTCTCATACTCTCTATTAACCATCTAATACTATGTAACACATCTGCAATCATGTATCCCATCAATAGGGTCAATATTATATCCCAACTCCAAATTCTTATAACATGTAAATTATATCTCACTTTTACATCATTCCCTAAGTCTTCTATGCTAATTTTAGCATCTACCCCATTGTAAAAAATCTAAATTTTTCGTACCTGCATTGTTTGTCATCCTAACGCAAAACCTTTTTTTTATAAAGTCGATGATAAAAACTCCTAGTAAGTCTGTACCCGCTCTAGTTCACATCTCACACAATCATAGACAAAAATTGAAACAACCATCAACTACATTACAACCCTATGGGATTTATACGAGAGGTATTCTTCCTTCACTCTTCTCAAATTCTTTCATGTGCAAATTCTCCATATCCTTGATCCTTCACGTATATCAAAGCGTGTCTTGTTTCATCTAGCTTCTTACCGTCTCATGTTTTGACTAATAATCCATGAACATTATTACTACGTCACACTCTTAGCAAAACTCTGAGGGTAAACCCTTCTGTAGATCCTTTTTCCGAATCAAAATACTAACTTTATGGTCCAAATCATGCATAAATTCTTTGACATGCTCAATACCGATGCATCAATCAGTGTCTCATCTTACTAATTCATACCTTGACAAAATATTACCACCAGAAATTCAGATTTATAACACAAAATTTGAATTATAGTTCAAGTATGTAACACATGTCTTACATTATGCTACATTTGCTTATCACTTGAAGAGTTCTATGAATTATTGTACCTTAACTTATCTTGATCGCCTCTCGCATCTACCTAGCATACTGCTTACACTATTCACTTAAACTCCAACCCTAAAATACTCATACTTAAATTCACACTACAATAGAACGTACACCCACTCAAGCTGAACGTCTATACACGTCCTCTCTTAAGTTTTATCCAATAACTTTTAGCCATTTGATTAACTTTTATATTATTGCCTTAAATAAAAACAAAATAGATAAACCCACGCGCTCCTTGAACCTCATTTATCGACTTTCTCAAAGGAATACCTATATACCCTTGAAATTAGAGAGAATATTAATTGTTTCTCACCTTTGGGTCTGAAGGCTACATGTCCCAACAAATTTTATCTTATTTTAATTATGACTCTACTCCTTTAATTCTATTCCTAGCGGTGCCCGCGAACATCTCTGCAATCTCTCAGAAACTTTCTATAACAACTATGGGACTCAGGTAGTATAGAACATCACACCTCAGATACTCACCCAGTCATTATTATCATATAAAAATATTGACAACCATTTGTATTCTAGATAGTTGCCATCTCATACAATTCATCACACTAACTCGTATTACCATCATATTTCACCAACCCTTGTCATTGCATAAAGTGTACCTATTCTCGAACTGTACACCATCAGCTTGAGGTATTCCAATTGAAAGTTAAGGGATAACCCATTATTTTTTTTACGCCGTTTTATCTAAAAGCTTTAATTTACTTCACACAGTAGAGACTTCTTTTTCGCCTATAGAGTTTTTGGTCATTCTATTGATCAATTTACCCTTGTGTGAAACATAGAATAAAATTATCATGACATTCGAACCTTCAAGATACTTTCACACCTAAATCTATTAATACCGTACGCATGGATCCACTCACTAAATTTTATTTTTAGAAAAAAACATAATTTCTCAATACAATCTTTCTCCGTAGTAATAACTAGGTTGGTTTCTCAATGTGAAACGCAACAATGGATCTCATTATCTAAACTTGTCATAAAACCACTAATGACTTCGTTATAATTTGTATTACACTTCACAAATGAATTTATTCCATTTCCGCCTTAATACTAGTACCATTCTGTGCAAGACGTTAACTCATCACTAGAACACATCATCAATAGGCCCACACATTTTTTTTACCTACTTGGAATACTGCAAAAGTAACTGCCAAACATTTGAATTTGGTTTCTCTCCTTAGCGCAAGAATTTTCTTTACTTCTATAGATCAAGTCAATAAAACGAAATTAATACACGTCCTAACTCAAACTAAGTAAACATTGATAACCCTCCGCTGATATTACACTCAACCTATGAATCGTAGTAGAGATTTTTCCCTTATTGGTGAACATATACCTCTTATTATTCAGTAACTCAGCTTTCTCTTCTTCAAGTCTATGGATATAATTATTCATTAGAATCAAGAAAATATTGTCTAATCATAGGTAGTGTCTAGGCCGGCCAGGCTCGAACATGAAACTGCTAGCCGCTACACATTTTCGGCATCATCTCCAAATTAGGTAAGTCAGAAACTCACTGTCCTCATCCTCTAGGCAGTCCATATTTATGAAACAACTCACATAAAAATCATAAGAAATCATAAGCATCTTCAATTCAGTACCCATGACGAATAGGGATTTCCCCGCTTAAGACATATAGCAAATATCATACTAAGTCTCTTAGAAATTCCATATCTAGTAGTGAATTCGGAAAAATATGATATTTTTACCAATGGCATACTCTCGTTGCTGGTGTTGGTGTTTTTCTAATTCTACACTCTAATCTATCATATTCGAAAGTAGAGTGACAAGGCAGATACACATTTGTATCACCAAGATAGCCAATTGGACGGTAAAGTAGTACACGAAAGAAAGAAATAATATGTTTTCCTAAGTCTTGTAGCCTCTCAAAGAAAGTAATCATCCCGATACCGTGTCTATCAAGCCTCCACTAGACCCTGTCCTTGTGTGATGAGTCGCACGAACCTACTCTCTGGATAGGGGGCCACCTTTGTCAGGCGATCAAAATGATTCGTGAATGGCACCCAACGACTTATCTCCTTGTAGGGGTGGCGACCCACATATCTAAACCCTCAACATGTAACCAATAGTCAACTATAAAATGTAAATAACGAAAGCCTCGAAAAGATACTAAGCAAACCAATTTAAATAAATTTCTAAAAATTTTGAATACTTATCAGATATCCCAAAATTCTAATAATCATGACATCAAGGACTCTCTTCTGTACGGACGTGTTAGTCCGTTTTGAGCAGTAGAGTTATTTCTGGTATAACGGTCGGGGTCGATGGATCCCAAACAGAACGTCATGGGCGGCGACGACCATCGCGGGTGTCTCGTTCCCAACACTTAAGATCCTTAAAATTTGAGTACTAGATCGATCCTCTGAACGTCACGACGGAATGGCAGGACGGACACATCGTTGGCAACGACGGCGTCACAAGTATTTCCACATAATTAAATCTTGAGCATCTTTGTGATGGATATGTAGGACGTACCTTCGCCGTCTACGACCCTGGCTTGGGGTCAAGACAGATTTCTGTTTAAAAGTTTTTCAGGGGGGCGGTTTTGTACTATTCAGGCTTATAATTATAATTTCTGGATTAAATGTTACTATTCCATTCCGTTGGGGTTAAATGATATAACCTTGACTAAAAAGTGGGTTTTTTTATCTATTGGTGTTATACTTAATTATATGTACAATTAGGGTAATCAAAAGTGTTTGAATAAGAAAAATAGGAGATAATGAGAGAACGAGCGGAGTAGAGGAGGAAACGTAAGATAAACAAGGATTTAGTAGAAGTAGATTGAATCGAGTCCGATTCTTCGGTGGGAGGTAGGTTATTTGGTTTAGTGAGGAAGGGTGCTGTTTCATAGTGAAATCTTAATAGCAATTATTGTATTGGGTGTATTGTAAAGTTGTCTGATAGCTTAATTGATATGTCTTGCATGTATGTGATTGTTGTAATTGTAATGGGTTGGAAAGATGAGGTGGTGCAAGCTTAAAACTGAGCTCCTCTATGTTAATGGAGATGATGCCAGCATGGTATAAATAGGCATTGATGAACTAAAAGAAGAGTTTAAGGGTGATCATGGGTGTTCACGTTCCGACACCAGGATAGTAGTAGTGGATCGGGGTGTCACGTCGCGACCCCCGCAGGATAGTAAGTAGTGGATCGGTGTGTCACGTTCCGACACCCAGGATAGTATGAAGATCAGAGTGTCACTTCCGACAGCCGATGATAGTAAAAAGAATGAACCGGGGGAGGGGGGGGGCAAGGGGGGGGGAGTAGGAGGGAAGGTGGGGGGGGAGGGGGGGGTGGGAGGAAAGGGGGGGGGGGTCGAAGGGGGGGGGGGACGTTTTTCATCTTTTTCCTCTACTCAGATTGTCCCGAACCTATTTCCCAAATGAGTATAGGGTGTGGAGCATGAGTCGCTCAATAGTTGTGCTTGGTGGTTGCCAATAGTTATGGTACTTTTGTTTTATCTTTTGGTGGTATGGTAGTCGCATTTTATGTTATGTATCTGATATATATTGCTTTCTATTTGAGTTAGGAGCCAATGATACCGACTCAGTAACTTGTTTTTTTGTACTGACCCTCATCTTCTATGTTCTTTCTTGTTATTTGTGTGAGGTGCATGGCAATACCATCGACTTCGACTCATCTCGGCAACTCTTAGGCCATACTTTCATGCATAATCAGTTTCAGGTGGAGGGGCTATTGTTCCTAGGTCATCGGACTGTATTATCCTTCGGCGTCGTGATGTCTTGAAGTTCGTACATGGGACCGATCTTTTTTACTTATTTTAGTTTTCTAGATACTCTTAGATTTAGTAATTTGATATAATGTTCTTTTGATGATGACTTCAGGTTTGGGGTATTAATTTTGGATACATTTTAGAAGTTAGTTTAGATTGATTTCTTTAAGTTAATTTTAAGTCTTTTTAGGGCCGACATTATTTGTCTGTTTAGTTATGGTTGAAGAAATGTTGGGGATTGGGAGGTTGGGTTGGTGTTCGCTCCATAGTAACGGTGTGTGTGGTTCCACTCGCGTCTCGTTTGTGGTCGTACAATTTCCAAATTACAAGAGTGGCAGAGTGTTTTAAAGAAACCAAATAACAACAAAATATGATCTGCATGTCAAAATCAAAGACATTTAACATGAATGAGTCAAATCAATCACGATCTAGAATTAAAGGAAACTCCTCACCCTGAACTCAATTGCTAGAGACTGCTAAAGCGGAGGGCGAGTCGAATTCGATGGTACACTTGTTGCACTCCACAAAAACAGAGAAGAACATACAAGTAGGGTCATACAAGGAACATGTGGACCGAGTCGTATCTTCGGCCACTCAAAATAAAATCAATATATATTGAATAATAATATAAATCAACTACCTACTTAATAGGTGGCGAAGCAACAAAACATGAACCTTAACAACAACAACAAAACCATAATAGGTAGCACCATCAGCACATCTATGAGGACTCTGCCTCCACACCAACTCTTTGGAAATAGTTGCTGCTATGAGATTAAGTATTTAAGTTACTTCAAGATCCTTGCCTTTTTATGTTAGTAGTGGCGGAAACCGTTTGGGGGACAGCTGCGATCCATAATACCGGTCGGAACGTGACACTCTGATCCCCATAATATCGTGTCGAACGTGACCTCTAATCCATAATACCATTTCGGCACGTGACACTGTGTCGTTCGCAATTATCTCACATTATTTATTTGATCAAGGCTTCTTTTTCAAGGCGTCATGTAATGAGAGGGTTCAAGATTAAAATTCAACATGTCTCATAATTTTAGCCAACCACAAACCACACATCAAAACATACAGACCACAACACATCAAGTAGCATATGATACTTTACAATATTACTCATGCATATCAATTGTTATTTAGAGTTGTACATATCAATAGAAAATAAAATAATAACCGACCTCCACTGAAGAACCGAAATCAACTCTAACTACCTCTTCAAGGCCTTTGTTTTCCTCAATGCCTATGAACCTTTTCAATCAATAAAATATTGTATGGTATAGATATCTATATATATCTATATATATAATAATTATATATTATATATAATATATATTTATATTATCTATTGTAAGTCAATGCGTCTATAACAACCCATGTTCTAACCAGATATAGTACCCCAAAATCATCAAAAAAATCAATACTTAAATTCTTAGTCTTAGTCCATTAATATGTCAGTAATCTTATTTCTTATATTCAAGCCTAAGAGTAAGTCGTTTATTTCTCTTAATAACGGATACCGTTAATGTCCAGTTCAAATAATATGTTAAATTTAAAATATTTAAATGACCGTATCTCTCAATATAGCCAATACTTTTTGATACATGTTAACAAAACTATAAAACTTGAAGCACTGGTTGGCGAACAATGCAGCTACAAGGTCCACCCATATATGCCAACTCTTGTATAGTCCATGTAATTTGTCTTGATCAATGATGCATCAATCATGGGTAATCATTACCAAATGATTGCACGTCGCGAATCTTGCAGGCAACAAAAAATTATGGCCCGCAACACAGAAAACATTTTGCCCAAGAGAATCTTTCATCCACATTCTTTTCAACCAACGAATAAGAATATATATCTATATATATAGCTATATCTTTAGTATGATATCTTATATATAATAATATATAATTTTTATTTACAAAGCTTTATTCATAACCTTGTAAACCCAAACTTTAAACAATTTATATTACATACATCACCGCCATCTTACTAAACCTAATCACTAATTCTGTGGAATCTTAAACCGCATGTGTTGACATTAACTTATTTCAATGTTTCTGCTCCCCTTATTTATTACGTTCAGATCTTCTACTGAACCGAACACCCTTAAGTTACACAAATTTCATAATGTCCTCCCAACTATAAAACCAATTCTCAACTAGTTCTTCTCCCTAACAATATGATACTATAACTCCCTCCAAGTCGCAATTGGCATCAATGAGTCCGTTTTCTAAGCCTTTTCAATCAACTTTTCTACCTACTTTTCATTTTATGAATAGTACTGAATACCTGAACCATTATTACAACCAACAAATAGATAATATATTATCTACGAATCGGTGCTTGATTACCTGAAGGAAAAAATACGATGTGCTCTTGTGTTTATATGCGGTGTTGAGGTCACAGTTAAGTTTTGACGGGCCCTTTCTAAGTCTCTTCGTCCCAAGACCCTTATTAGTTCTATAGGAAAGTATTTACGTACTACTGCCGTAATTGTTATATAAGACTATTATAAAATAGTAAAAGTGACTCGGCACTATTAGTCTTAATATTATTTTCTATACCCAACACTAATAAATTATTAAAGACTACCCCACTAATTTCATAATTAGAAATATGAATAGTTTCAAAATACCCAATTTTTTGTTTTTAGATTCTAACCGGGAAAAATATTTTATGAAACACAAGGCTTTAGCACTCAAAACTACCAAAAGGGTCGTTACAAAAATGAATGATGTGATGAAATTCAATGCAATATGATACCATGTAATGAATTGTCTCAGAATACCAAGTACTCACTCAATTTTATATACATGATACTTCTCGGAAATACATCGAGAGCTCATGACCAATGGGGGACTCACAAGGTCCATATACCGACACAGACGATCTCCACCTTTCTGTTCGGACGATCTCAATGCACTATCATAATATCAAACAATTTTCACACAGATTGTCTCCATGTGCCCAAATTACAATCTTAACATATCACCATTCCCATCACGGACGATCTCCACGTGCCAACTTATACTCAATCTTATGTCAATGCATATGCTCAATATTATTTCAATAAAGGGGATGATGATGAACCTTAATCAGTCAAATATCGACATACTACATAACCACCTTGATTATCATAACTATACGGGTGTAATAAAGAAAACACAATTACACAAGGATTTCAAGTCAATAATATATCACCTAATGCCCATATGCTTTGGGATTCTCAAATTACAATCCACATTCTATAGTAGTAATTTTCCTTTTTATAACACCGGTACTCGTACCAATGCCCGTCACACCATTGATACGAGATGTCCTTCAACAAGTCTAAAAGTCTTAACATACCTTATGAGACGAACGTCGTGCCACGAATCTTCAAGATAGTTCCTTCCTTTTTTGCAAAGTTTTGGAACGTTTCCAATCTATCAATTATGCAGTATTCGTAAGTAAGCAATTTTTTTAGACATTTAAATTATTATATGTCTATCTGTAACGACCTGTTTAGTCGTTTTGAGCAGCAGATTTTATTTCTAGAAAAATAGGCTGAGGCGACGGACCCCACGACGGACCCGTCATGAGCAACGACGGACCGTCGCAGGGTCTCGGTTCAAACAAACTTGAAAATCTGAATTGGGTATCTGAAAATCGACTCTCTAAACTTCGTAACGAATTGGCAGGATGGAACCTAGTCACAGTGTGACGACGCACTCACAGATTCTTTAGGGGAAATACACTCTCCGGACCTGTCTACGACCCTGCACGACGGTCCGCGCAGGCACGACGGGCCGTCGCAGGATTGGCACACTCCCAGTCTGGGTCAGATTTCCTTATACGTTTTAAGGGATGTTTTTGACTATTCCTGCTTTACTTATAAAGTTAGGGGGTATTTGAAAACATTGCATGCGGAATTGGGTACTACTGGGTTGGGACCTTAGTAGCAAGACCGCGGCATTCATCCTCAGACCGAGGTTTCAGTCTGAGTCGAACACGATCAAGTGTTGGAGTATATGCTTCCGCGTGTGTGATAGAATTTGGTGGTCTTGTTAACGTCTTACCTCTTATTAGCGGAGTTTTCCTACAATAATAGCTATCATAGAGTATTGACATGGCTCCATTTTGAAGCACTGTTTTGTAGGAGGATGTAGGTCCCCCATTGGATTGGTTTGATGCATTCAGGTTAGGCCTTTGGGTACTGATCTTTTGAGGGGATTCGATAGAGAAAGTGATTCCTTCCAAGAAAGCTTCTTCTAGCGGCGCAAAGTAGGCAAAAAGAATATGCAATCGAAAGGTTAGAGACTTGGAGTTTTATGGAAGGTGAGGCAAGTTTTGCTGAAAGTTTCGCCAATGAAGGGGTGGATGCTGTTTGGTAAAAGAGAGAAGCTAGTCCAAGGTACATTGGTCGCCTTTGAAGTACTTAAGTCGAGTAAGGGGGTGCTATGATTAGGCCTTTGCCTCATGGCTGTCCGAAGTTCATCCGTATTCCATGTGTCGATTTTGAAAAAGATACAAGGGGATGGAAACTACATTATCCGGTGGGATTCATTTTTGCTCATGAGAATTTGTCTTTGAGGAATAGCCTGTTGGGCTATTGGCTAGATAGAGAAATTCGCAAGGTTGAGATCAATGGAGATTGCTCCATCAAAGTTCAATGGAAGAATCGACCCGTTGAAGAAGCGCACTTGGTATAAGGAGCAGATATTGCGAAGAAGAAACCCACAGCTGTTTACAGCCAGATTCAGTTATTCCTTTTCGCCCTTGTTTTCCTTCTTTGATCGTTCGGCGTGAGACGAACAATGGGTAAATTGGTATCTATTGTAACGACCTGTTTAGTCGTTTTGCTCTCTTACCCACAGTGCAGCTGACTCTCGATTCGGAAAAATAGGCTGAGCGACGGACCCCACGACGACCGGCATGAGCACTACGGACAGTCGGAAGGGTCTCGTTTCCAAAACACTTGGAAATCTAAAATTGGGTCTGAAAATCGCTCTCTGAACTCGTAACGAAATGGGCAGGAAACGCGTCACCAAAGGTGTGACGGACCGTCACAGAGTCCTTAAGTGGAAATCCATCTCTAGACCTTGCGACTACCGGCAGGACGGACCGTCGCAGGCAACTGACGGGCCGTCGCAGGTTGCCACTCCCAGTCTGGGTCTGATTTCCTTTACTTTTTAAGGACGTTTTTGACTATTCCTGCTTTAATTATAAGTTAGGGGGTTAATTTTAATACGTCTAATTTAGTTGGGGGTTAAGAGTACCTTAAGTTAATTAGTGGGTTATTATTGCCAATCTTTTATTCTTCTTATATACTAATTAGGTAAAGAAGCGGGTTTGGAATAAGAAAAAAAGAAAAAGAATAGAAAGAGAGGGAGAATAGGATGAGATAGAGCACGAAGGACAACAGGTTTGAGGAATTTGCTTGCTTGATCACAATCATTCGGTGGAGGTAGGTTATGGTTTTTTACAAACTATCGTAGTAAACTCTTAATGCGAATGATATGTGTTGGGTAGTATTTAGACTCTTTCTTTATGCTAATTGGTGTATGCATGATGTATATATATATATGATTGTGTGAACAAGCATGATTAAGCTATTGACTCCTCAATCTTGATAAAACCTAATCTCTTGTTAAGGATGATGTCTTGATAGAAAAGTAAGACTTGATGAACTAAAGTGATGAGATATGCCGCCTTGGTATAAAAGAGGCTTGATGATTTAATAAATGAGATTAGTGGATCGAAGTGTCACGTACCCGACACATAGAATTAGTGGGACTGGGTGTCACTAACCGCACTAGATGTAGGGGGATCGGAGTGTCAGCATGGGACTTACCGACACATAGAATTAGTGGCTGGTGTCACAACCGACACGTAGATGTAGGGGGACTCGGAGTGTCACGTACTCGAACTTGAAGTAGGTGTCGGAGTGCTCACATGTTCCGACACATAGCAGGGAGGATCGGATTGTCACGTATCCGACACACAGAGGAATAAAGATAATGAATCTCGAAGTGCTATCTACTCATCTAAAGAACATGTTCCTCAAAAGAGTATGGTGTGGATGCTTTAGTCCTCGATAGATATGATCGGTGAATATTATAATGATGTTTATACTATGTTGCTATACCTGTTAAGAAATATTAGTTGATTTTATTATGTTATCTGAGATATAGTGCTTTCTATTTTGAGTTGGCCGATGATCTCTCAGTACTGTTGTTGTAGCGACCCCTACTTTTTATGATTTTCTTTTGTTTATTTGTGGAGTGGGCAGCAAACGTGCCGTCATCTCGACTCAACATAATTCTACCAGCCTTCCGTCACAAACGCGGGATCTTCAGGGTGAGCTAATGCTTCTAGCTTGGACTGGGATACCTTCCTCATTGTCTCGATGCCCTTACTTTTTCGGCATAGACTAGCTTTATTTGTTTTAGCTCTTAGAAACTCTTTTTTAGTAAATTGATCATAAGATGTTCTTTGTGGTGGAGGACTTCCAGATTTTGGGGAATTAATAGATGTTTTAATTTTAGAAGTTATTGAATTGGTCTTTTTATTTATGAGTTTAAGAAGAATCTTCCGCATTATTTTTAATGTTGATATTTAAATTGGACATGATAAGGTTTAGATTGGTTGGTGTCGCCTCACATAGGAGGGTAAATGTGGGTGCGCAGTCGCGGCTCGGTTTTGGGTCGTGACAAATTGGTATAAGATCATTAGGTTCGTTGGTCTCATCACACAAGAACAGGTCTTGTAGATTCTTAAACGAACGTTAGGGGGACGCCTAACTTTTCTTTTCTTTGAGAGGCGATAAGATTGAAAATTCCATTCTTTCTTTCTTCTTTCGTGCTATTACTGACTTGGATCATTGGTATCTAGTGATACAAATTGGTATCTTCCCATCTTCACTTTATTTCGCCGATGGTTAGAACTAGGCAACGCTTACCCCAACCCTCACATCGCAAATGACTATCTCGGACAGGCATCTGAGCCAGCCACTGGGGCTGTATCTCGAAGTGAACAGTGGCAAGAGGTCGCGGTCGAAGGTCGTGGGAGGCAAACGTCCCTAGAGGAGATGTACGAGCACCTAGCCATCTGGTACTGAGGGCGGTGTACTCTCCACTGACTGAGGAAGTGGTAAAGAGAACGTGAGGTCATCGGTTCTCGCTTATCTTAGGTGGGTTGTCTGATCAACAGGGTCCGCACCCCCATGTTTTGCTGCACACCCCGCCGGTTCAGAGGTACAACCATGGAGCCACTTGGCCCCTCGTAGGATTCCTCAATTGAACATAGGCACGTTTTCCAATTCCTCGCACGCCTGACTAAAACTGGCCTTAATGAGAAATGATCAGCATGAACTTTTTTAGTAAGTTCTTGAAATTGAAACCCTCCAGTCTTCAAGGGTGCAGAATCTGAGGTGCTTACGATTTTCTGGTTGACTTTCATGACTACTCACCAGATGGGTATATAGAAAACGGTTTTTTGTTGAGTTCGGAGTTACCAGTTTCAAGGGAACGCCAAAATGTGGTGGCGGTCACATGTTGAGTTCAACCACAGAGGCACCACCTATGATTGGCCTCATTCCTCTGAGCTTGTATGGAGAAGTATATCCCCCGGACTTGGAGGGATAGGAAAGGGATGAGTTCTTAAGCCTAGATCAAGTTAGATGTTCGGTCAATGCTTGAGGCTAAGTTTCGCGGACTATCTCCGATATGCCCACACCCACTTGTTTCAGTCCACACGAGCGGATTCGCCGTTTTGTGAAGGGTTGAGATCAAGTTGCGAATTTCAGCTTTTACAGGTAGCGGGCCCACGAAATCTTTTCAAGAGTAGTAGACCTTCGGAGTATAGGTGAAGGAGTGAAGCCAATGAATTCACCATGGCATCGCCATCAAGAGGTTTTCGAAGGGAGGTGATTTAATGGTTCTTATCTCTAGAGGAGAGGTTCGGAGTTACTCGTCGACCCATTCAGTCTCCACTACAGACTGAGTTGGGGTCCACCTCATTACCGGTCAACACTTCTCTGAGGACCTACTGCCCGCTCCAGAGAATTTATGGATGTGGGGAAACTGGACATATTAGGAGGAATTGTCTCAACAGAGTTATAGACCCCCATAGCTAGGAGGTAGAAGTTTTCATGGTAGAGGCCGTTAATTCTGTGCGTGGTGGGCGAGTAAATGGTGGGTCACCAAAAACGGCCGGGGTGATGGCCACTGGAGCCACTACTCACCACATGGTAGGAGTCACGGATAAACAAACTAAATGGCCCATTGTTAGCTTTCCCTTGGGATCGGGAGGCGGAGACATCTGATGCTGTCATCAGTCCGGTAACTTCTGGTTTGTGACTGCTGGCTTCCGTATTGTTTGATCTGGTATCCATCATTCTTATGTATCTTCCTCATTTTGCTAATGGTCTAATTTTCATTGTAATTACTTGCTATTGAGAACTATTTTGTTTCTAATTCTACTACTTCTACTACTACTCCTAGGTGGGTGAGTCTGTGGTAGTTGAAAAGGTATTAGGTCTGTTTGGTGAACTTTGTGGGACAACACTTATGTAGAGATGTAGGTATCTTAGAAAGGGTTGATTTTGATGTAATTCTTGGGTATGACATTGGCTTTCTCCCGCGGAATTTGCGATCTTGGATTGTAGTGCTAAAACGGTGACGTTAGCCCAGCCTTGGACAGATCCGTTAGTGTTGTAGGGTGAATACAACGTCGCAATCCGGTGCTATATCTCCTTTCTTCGTGCTAGAAATGGTTAGTAAAGGGTGTTTAGCTTTCTTGGTCACATCTCAAGGATGACACTACCGCAAGTACCTTTTATTGAGTCGGTTTTGTGGTGTCGTGAGTTCTGGATGTGTCGTGCAGATCTTCCTGGTATGCCACCAGATGGGTATTGACTTCTGTATTGCTCTGAACGGGTCCGCCCCATTTCTATAACCCCCTATATAGAATGGCTCCCGCGGAGTTTTACGAGAGTTAAAAGCCCAACTTCAAGAGTTGTTGAGCAAAGCTTTCATTAGACGCAAGTGCACATCTCCTGTGGTTCTCCGTTTTTGTTTGTAAAGTAAGGAGGGAGTTTTCCGGATGTGGCATCTACTACCGACAGTTTGAACAAGGTAACCATAAAGAACAGTATTCTCTTTCCTCGCTTGATCTTGTTCGAATCAGTTACAAGGTGCTTGTTTCTTTCTTAGATTGACTTTGGAGATCCGGTTATCATCATTGAAAATACGGGCAACGGAGTGCAAAGACTGCTTTTATAGACCAGTATGGGCATGTACGAATTTTGTAGATTTCTTTTGGTCTTACGAATGCCCTGGCTTTCTGCTGCGTTCAATGAGTTTGTGAACGGGATTTTTAAGCCCTATTTGGACTCTCGCTTTGGTGATCGTATTATTGATGATATCTGTATACTCTAAAAGTAATGAGAAACATTGTAGCATTTGAGAATGTATTGGAAATGTTGAGGGAGTAAAAAGCTTATATGCCAAGTTCTCTAAGTGTGAAGTTTTTAGCTAGTATGATTGTCTTACTTGGGGGCAGCGTGGTTTTCCAAGGATGTTAGTGATGTGGATCCTTCTAAGATCGAAGTTGTGAAGAATTGGTAAGACCAGCTACTTTCAGAAATAAGAAGCTTTGTTTGGTTTAGCTAGCTACTAACTACCTGTCGATTTTGTCAAAGGGTATTCTCTTCTATTGCTTTCCCAACTTACGAACTTGACTAAGGCAAAATGTTCCATTTGTATGGTCGGATGATTGTGAAGGAAAGCTTATAAGCTCAAGACTCTGTTTGACTACCGCACCTGATCCTTACCTTGCCGGTGGAGGGTAAGAACTTTTCATTGTTTATTGTGATCCTCTTATTCGGTTTGGTTGCAGTCTAATGCAAGAGACAAAATGTGATTGGCTTATGCTTCGAGGCAATTAAAGGTGCATGAACGTATTATCCGACCTATGATTTAGAGTTGATGCAGGTTGTTGCATTAAAGCAATGAGACACTATTATATGGGGTTAAGTTGAGGTCTATACGGATCATCGTAGTCTACTATGTCTTCACTCAGAGGATTTGAATTTGAGACAGAGGAGTGGATGGAACTACTGAATGACCTACGACATCACTTTTTGTATCATTCCGGGAAGGCGAATGTTGTAAACGCGGATGCTTTAGTAGACGGCGGGAAGCATGGTAAGTCTAGCTCCTTGCAGGCTTCTAGACGCCCATTGGCTAGAGAAGTTTCATATTCGTGCTAACGACCCTTATAATATTCGAAGTAAATGAGAGGGAGATTTTTAGCTTGTGTGGAGGCAAGATCTGCCTCTTCCTTGACAAGATCAAGGGGAAACATTTTTATGATGAGAAACTAAGCCGAATTCGAGATAAGGTGTTGTCGGGAGAGGCTAAGAAGCATAATTGATGATGAAGGTGTTTTGAGAATCAAGGTAAGGGTATGTGGTACCCCGTGTTTATGATTTGAATCCCCACTATTCTTACAGATGCTCTGTTCTGGGTATTCATCATCCTGGGGCAACGCAGATGTACCGGACCTAGGCAACACTTTTGGTTGGAGTAGAATGGAACGTGATATTTGTGGATTTTATTGCCAAATGTCCAAACTGTCAACAAGTAAAGTAATGAACAGCAATACCAAAGGTCCCGGAGGAACACTTGCAGAGAATGCGGCATTCCGGAATGGAAATGGGAGAGAATTGCGAATGGACTTCGTGGTTGGTTTCCAAGACTTTGGGTAAGTTTGATTCCGTTTGGGTGATGTGGATAGGTTAAAACTAAGTCCTTGCTCATTTCACAATTCCGGTCAGGTGACTTACAATGCAAGAGAGTTAGCCCAAACTTTACCTCTCAGAGATTGTTCGT
>JAKWJA010002149.1:0-21940 GCA_027704765.1 Solanum habrochaites
TCTATACACCCATGAACATATTTCAAAACTTGATAAAATTATGAAGGTTACAGAGGAATGAAAATAGTTTGTCTAATTTTCACTATCATGGTACATAACAATCAACTCCGCTTCTATAATCTCCTTTCATACGAATAAATTAATTTGGGGATGCATCAAGAACTGAACTCCTCATAAAAGAAGTGCACCTTTTTGCCCTCAATTCTCCCCTAAATGATTATTCCTTATCATAATTGTTCTCCATTGAGTAATATACTTTAAACATATTTCATTGTCCTCTTATCTTTTTTGAGCGAGATCGTAAAAACTAGAAGGGCCTTAAGTTTGACTAGATAACTTTTTTTTTTCTCTTTCCTAGAGGTAAGATTACAAATTGAAGAAAGAAAAGTAAGGATTTTAGAAGATCTTAGTATGGCTAGAGCCTATATATCGGTCAGCAAGAAAAAGATATGAACCAACCACCACTAACACCCTCCCAGATTCACGAACCTAATTGGAATCTTTTTTTTCTTCTCGATAAGTTTAATTGATAATTTCGACAAGGTTATTACAATCAAATCACTGTGAGAAATTATGGGGGAGAGGTTGGATACAATTGTGGATGATGGAGGAGGCTGTTTGGAAGGAGAGAGAAAGACGAAAAAGCAAAAAATGAAAATGTACAATATTATGAAACTTTTCGTTCTTACTCAAAAACAAGTGTAACACACACAATATGTCACTTCAACAAAACTTGTAAAATAACACAATAGGATATAAATGAGGTTGTCTAAAAAATGGTTAACTTAGATATTCTTGATTAATGAAAACTCGCAGAAATTAAAAGCACTAATACGAGCAGGCCTGAGTCCATGGCACCATTAGGTAAAACAACATTAAGCCGAAATAGACTCCTAGTCTGAATTAACCGAAGAAAAAGCACAAACAGGAAATCCATGAGGATATTCAAAAAAGGGAAATAATATTTGTAATCAATCAGCCTGACTAGGAAAAGAAATACCTAATTGTATGATCAATCAAAACCAAAATTCAAGAGAGAGTGGATCATAAGATTAAAGATCAGCCAAGGATTCAAGAACTATAAATTGATGTAAATCAATCATCTAAATTTAAGAATAGAAAATACTATAAATCATTCATCCCAAGATCAACACATATGATTTGAATATCAGAAGCATCAAAGATCCAATCAAAGATTCAAGAAGATATTGAAGATCAAGGCCAGATTGAATGAGTTCATCGTAACAAAGAAGGAGTTGACTTAAAATCATGAACATCTCAATATCTGATATGGACTGATTCAGCAATCAAATTCAAATGTATATCTATGTTTACTAGTTTTGGGTTAAAAGAACAAATGTAGTCCAAACTACTACCATTCTATCGATTTCGTGTGATCATAGCAGTCCGATGAATGGAAGGCATCCCCAGTTCTTCACTTATGTACATAAAACGAGACCGGCAATGATGACCGTCGGACGGTCCATCCTGGCAACACACCGTTCTGGTTGTCAGAGACCCTATTCCTAAGGGTCTCTCGAATTTTTCTAAGTGTCCTCCAAACGGACACTGCGACGTAACCGTCATTCACCTACGACGTTCGTCTGCACAACCGTTCTGGTTATCAGAGACCTCTATTCCTAATCTAAGGGTCTCTTCTCTATTCTTCCAAGTGCGTCTCAATAGACAACTATGAACGGCCCGTCCTCCCACGAACGACTCTGTCCTCTGCATGAAACGTTATAAATTAAAACCAGACCCCCCTCCTCCTAAGGGTTCCAATTTTATTCAAGTATCCTCTGACGGACACCTACGACGGACCGTCGTACTTGTGACGTCCCGTCCTGTGCACATACCGTCTACTTTTCCAGATGACTCTCCTTCAGGGTTCTCCCATAAAGAAAACATCAAGTGATCTAGTAATCACGACGGACCCCATGACACAGTCTGTCATAACTCAAACGACGAGCCTTCACCAGCCTACCTGTCCGTCTGTTTCCTGTTACTATGAAATGTCAATTACAATCTTAACTCTTTTATTTATTGTGGTTTTGCCTTGTCAGTGTTTTACTAGCTTCTAAGATCTAATATTATTATTACAGGTACAACATTATGGAACAAAAACACGATCGAGTCTAACCACACGGCGAATCGAATATGTCTCCCTGTCAGCTCTGGTCATGGCTCTGTGATTATGATTTACGTGACCCGAGTACTATCCGCCCAGGCACTTTCCACTCCATCCACCCGAGCTGCCCTAGCTGCAGAGGCCACACCCAAAAAGGTGTGGCAGTCCCGTCGTAAGTCAACATCCAGCTATGTCCTATCCCAGTCTGATGAGGAGCACACCTGACGCGGCACACAGTAATCTACCTTACTGGTAACATCTACTAATGAAGAATGAGCGTCCTGTCTCCTTAGGAGTTCGTTTTCGCGTAAGTAAGACTCCCGATCTACTAAGGTGTTCCCGCACTGTCCACTCGCCACTGATTGTGAACTTCTTGTCTGCCTCGTCTGATACTTCATGACAGTTCGAATCCACACCCTCATTCACAACCGCATTGTGCTCTCACCCCCGGTGACCGACCACAGCCCCCGCGTGTGTGTGTCGCTGGGGCAAATTATCAGTACTACTACTGATGCAAAGTTCTTGAATGACAAAGGATTCCCATGAGTCGGACACACAAATTGTAATTGCGGGTCCTTATACGGGAATCATCTCGACGATGCAATAGATCCACAATCTCTTTCCAGCTCGATTGGAGTGGACAGCGCGTCCGTTGGGATGTTATAGTAAAGAGCTTGAGTCCGCGAGTTCTAACGTCATCCTACTAGGCGCTCTCGATCACATGATTGATATGTGGTCTACCCAACGCCAAATAGGAACCCTTCCAAGGCGGCGAGTATATAAATATCGGAGAACGTGCTTTCACTTGATATCATCCTGCCCTGCCATCTTCGTTTCTTACGGCGGAATGTTGATGCTAAATCGGACCTCCCCTCATTACTCTACTGCCAACGAGTTGACTACCATGATGGCAGAATGTTGAAAAAGATGTCTAACTCCTCGCGTGAGCCATCGCTTAAGAAGAGACCACCCATAGATGGAATGGCCCTCGTCACTTGTCCTTGATTGTAGAGGGTGCGACTGGGTGACCGAGCCAAAGGGGGACATCAAGAAGGCAAAACCTGACTTCTCACGAGAAAACATTTTTGGTGGTTATTGTCCGCGCCCTGCCTTCCCCAAGCCGCTGATAATATCATCACATGGACATCACACCCCAGTACTGATGGTGGCGATGAAGACACTCGTGAGTCAAGATCGCTGAGGTCATCGCGCTTTGGACGGTTTTGGAGATTTTTAGTTTTTCCTTAGTTTTCCGGGTGCTAGCCCCTCGCGTTGGATGTGTCGACCCTTCAGGATGCGCTCGACAGTCTTCCGGCAGATAGCGTAATGATCTTCAGGGCTATGTGGCTGAGTTCTGACGCCTCCTTCTGGGCAGAGCCGGTTTGAAGACACAGTGTACCTTGCCCTATTCCGCTACACGCAGAGATTCCCACCTCATCACCTCCCCCTCGAGAACACGCCAAGAGGCGTAGGGTTCTAGGGAGGAATGAGTCTCGAACGCATAGTGATGAGGATTTCGCATGAGATGGAGGCTGTGAGGAGAGCCTCGACTTGCTGAGAAGCGAGGCGTGTCGGATCTAGCTCCATAAAAAACATGTGGATATAGCGGGAGGCACTCACTTCTGATCTAAACTTCTGTTGATGGGAAGACACTCACTGAGGAGTGTCGCATGATTATAGAGGTGTGGGATTCCGTGAACCGGACCAACCCATTCTTGCTGATCGTCGGCCGCTGATTATAAACGCCCCAGGTTGGCTTCACCTAACCACTCTGTTTCAACTTTTTAATACATTGGGGACTTGGCATTCTGTTTTTTTGGGGTGCGGTAATGGAAAGTGAGTGCTAACGGTGAAGTCTGAATAGCCCAATTCACTATCCTCTTTAGGTTTTCTTGTGTCCTGTGTCTTTTTCCCCAAGAGACTGGTTAACCTTTTTGTTCTAGTTGAACATGAACCGGCATGATCTAATATCTTGTAGTACATAGTTTAGAATTCATAAAGCATGAATGGCCTACAAATGATCATCCTTATAAAATGAAATGATGCTGCTAGGTCTAGTAACTGATAAATGTAAATGTGTGGCTCTACAGCATGACATAGGATACACACTAGCACTGAACCCTAAGTCTAAAATTCTAACTAAGTGCTCTTATAACTGGTAGATATGCGATTTCAAGTGAGTGTGAGGAATATTTGGATAGTCCACTATTGTACTGAGCTAAAACTTGCCTGGTTCATCCTGCCAACAGTAAGTTGTCATAGACATTAGGACGATCATAGGCCATTTCTTTTCACCTAACGGATCTTTTCTGAACACACATACAATGGGGTTGGCCAGGGTCCCTCCTTGGACATATACCCTCAACCATCAGCTGATGCCAAAAGCAATAAGTTAAGGGTGGCGATGCAGTAAACAACCTTTTGTTATGGGCTCTGACCAACGTTGGGTATGTGTACTTTTGATTCAATGGCAACGCCATGGTTGAGGGTGGCTATTATGAGGAGCTCTGCAAAGTGGGGTTGAAAGAGCAAAGAGAGAGAAAGAACAAAAGTAAAGTGACTCAAGAATTAGTTGAAAAGAAAAGTAAAGTACAAATAAACATTACAAGAAATACAAGCAAGAAGAATGAGTGTCCACTTACAACAAATAACGAAAAAAAGAAAACACAAAGGAAAAAGAATATGAGAAACTGGGCAAATAAAAATAGAAAATGGAATGTTTAGAAGACCATTCAAGGAGGGCAAAAGTCCTAAAGTATACTAAATATAACTACCTGACCTTGAGCCTATGTACAAGTAAGAAAAGTCCTATTGTGATCCTAAGAGTTGTATAGCGAACTTAAAGCAGTGAAAATAAGGGGCAAGCTTTATGGTAATAATGTATGAATGAGTGAATTTGTTTCTGAGAGTTGAGTGTATGAAAAGTATCCTTATAGTCAAACTGAAATCATGTGTGAAAAACTGAGGATTTTGTATTGAGTCATAGTGCGTCGCTTGAAGTGACAACAAACGAACTTTTAAGTTGAGCGTGTTGATATAAATGGTTTCCTGAGTATATAATACTTTTTCACCCTTAAGTTTAGTGTGTCCAAAAGCCTTTTGTTCTAAGTTTTTATGGTATTTCTCTTATTTGCAGGAAACCTCTGTCTAAACGAGAAATGCGGAGGTTTTTGAGTGAAGAAATCGAAGAGAACCACCTACGAAGCTTGTACGGTCCTTTCATGCTCGTGACGGTCCGTAGGTGGCAGCTTGGTCCCGCTCGCTGAAGGAAATGGGGAATTCTGACCAAGTTGGGGTTATGGAAAGCGTGACAGGACCATCTAGTCATGACGGTCCGTCTTGCCTGGATTCGTCATGAATTTCAGAGAAGTATTCCCAGTATTCCAAATTTCAAGAGTTTAAGGTGTTTTTGGAATGGAATACCCTCGACGTGACATACCATTGTATGGCATGACGGAGTCCAGTCGGTCTGATCGTGACCACGATGATCCCTCGCGATGTTCTGAATCGACCCCGCCGCGAGGTTCCGTCGAACCCAGCCGCGAGGTCCGTCGCACACGGCCCTTACTTTGGATCAATTTCCATTCAAATAGAGTCCTTTGTAAATTAGTTTTTTTTTATATATAATAGTCGAAAAACCTCATTTTGGAGTTAGACGGGGATCATTGTTAGACTCTTGACATTGTTCGAACCGCTTGGAATCATTTTAGACCCCTGAATATTTGGTAGTCTCTTGATTTTACATTTATTAGACCTTTTCCTGGTGATTCTTGATTATTTTGAGATTCTTGTATTGATTGTTTGGTGAATTTGTTGATTAATCAAGCGAACTTTGGCTTTACTCATTTTCATTGAAGTAAACTACATGAATTCTTATACCATATATTTGAATAATTGTGACCTTAATGAGTTATGTTAACTAAACTCATAACTAGGAGTTGTGGGAACCATAGGCGAATACTGTGAGGTAAACCTAACTAAAATAAACATTCTAGAATAGTGTTTGCATATTTTGATAATTCTTGTTCGCGTAGAAGTCTTTTTATCTAAAACGGATATCCAATGTACAGAACTCACTCTTCAATGCTACTTGTTGACCAATGAGTAGATATAGGAACCGAATTATCAACCATAGATTTAGTGTATACCTACTAAATATTTGTATTGATTTCGGTAACGAAGGTCATAACTTAGTAAATATCTGTCAATTACGATGCTTAATAGAGGTAAAGATAAGGGTTGTATTCCAACGCACGTAGCCGACCAAGGTGCAGAGTAAAATTTTCTAGATTTTGGACGCAAGGTTTTAGAAATACATAACTTATCAACTTTTGATGACAGATATTAGGAAAAAGGACAATAAGGCGAAATCTCTCGAGAATGTTGGATGCCAGCGCCACGCAGGAAGAGGCGACGAGGGCTCCTCCCTTTTTCTCTCTTTTGCCTAATTAAATCAGTTATTAACCTTTGGGGAACTTCCACCCCTAGTTTGACTTAATATTAATTGCTGAAAACATCCAACATTCGAAGCTGTTAGTTGTCCCCTTTTAATTTCTTGTAGGTATTTTCATTTATTTAGAAATAGAAAACCCGACTGTCTAACCACATTTTTTGCTTCCAGGGAACTAATTGACGGAACGATAGTAATAAAGATTGAACGAGTTTAAGATCTAAATATTTTTCCTCGTGGGAACGATCTCAACCTCATTATTTGGGTTATTTACTTGACACGAACCGCTTTACTTCTTATTTGAGTAAGTAAGTTTGAAGCGTCATCCGGGCTGATTTGGTGATTTTGGATATGTTGGGCTTCGACTATATTAGGCATACTTGTGTTGTACTCCCCATTATTTTTACATTCATATTGTAATACTATGTCTATTGACTTCAGATTCTGGAAGAGGAAAAAGTAGAGCGGTAGGAGCTATACCAGCCTAAGCAAGTTACGATTATAATTTTCCATATGGGCAATAAATTAATAAGCAAGTTGTTTAGACTTACTTGTCATGTAAGGGACTCATAGATAAAATCTCCTCCCTTGAGTCTATTCTGTGGTGTTTGAATCTAGTAATAATGATTCCAAAATGATTGCTTGGCATTCACTCCTCGCGTAGAAGACATAGAATGTTTGTAGTGACTTAGAGCCTGGTATGCGCCCCCTTTCTATCCTTCCATATTGCTGGCTTCGGACGTAGTTGAGAGAGATAAAGTCTCAATACAAGAGCTCTGTGTAAGGTATTATTTTTTCAGTGCGTCCCGAGGGGGTGCTCCCGGGTTTCTTGTTTGTTAAGAAGCATTATGGTAGCATGAGGATGTTGCTATATATACGACATTAATAAGGTCAGCATATTAAACGGAATAGGTAGCCCTTGCCTAAGATATATGATCTTTTTTAACCAATTACAAGGTGTTACGACATCTTATGTAAGATTTATTTAGATCCGGGTACACCATAAACTTGAAGATTAGGCCATAAATAGTACCAAGACAACGTTTAGGATAGGACTCGTTATAATTGGCACGACAAATTTTTTATTATTTCGATCAGGTTTGACTATGCTTCTGCAAACAAACCTTCATGAGGCTTGACCAATGGAGTATTAACGAATCCCTTACTTCTTAACTCTTTTTGTTGAATAGTTTTTATGCATGAAATCTTGTGTATCGAAAAGTGAAGAAGAGCATGCTAAAACCATCTTCATATCCTATTTAGGATGCCTTGGGAAGAAAAATTTTTTGACAAAAGTGTGAATTTTGGTTTAGTCAGTTGCATTTTCCGTCGGCCTGTGTCATCAAAAGAAGGGGTACGGTAGATCCCTCAAAGGTCGCAAGTGGTTGAGAATTGGTACGGCCTAGTTTTTTTGATGATGGAATTTAGATTTTGCTTGCAATTCTACCACTTAAAAATTTGTATTCAGTTAACAAATCTGATCAAAAAGGAGGTACAGTTTGATAACTAAAAATAAAAAACGAGCTTCCAAAATCTTATGACTCTTTTTGACTAGATACCGTGCACCTCTCAGAATTATAACCAATTGAGGGTAGACGCCTTTGTTGTTTTATATGTGATGCTCTTCAAATTGCTGAGGGGTGGTGGTTGATGCATGATAAAAAGAATATCATACTTATCATCTCGCGTACAACTGAAAGGTAGCACAAGTGAATATCCACTCATGATTTGGAGTTGACAAACAACAATAAATTGATTTAATATTGGCGACATTATTTCTGTATGGATTAACTGTGATGTATTTACACAATTAATCGTATTATTCATCATGTATTCACCGTCCGAATGGATTTGATTTGAAACAGCAAAGAGGATGGGAATTAACTAACAGGATACATGTGATTATTTCTTATCATTCAGGGTAAGGCACAATGTTGGGCAGAAGTTTTGAATCGAAACAAGCAAGAGTATGGGTAGTTAAGCCCACTTGAGTGGAAACCAAGCGACTGTTTGTCCAAGGAAATTAAGACTTAAGTCCTATAGTTTATATAGTTTGATTATGAAAGGATGGTTGTTGCGATTCGCGTTGAAGTTAAGTCCATTCACAGAGAAAATCAATGCCAGGCAATTATGAAGATGGAGATTTAAAAAAATGAGATTAGAACAAACCTTCAATCAGTTTATCTCTCTTATGGAACCACCTAAAGCGGATTGATGGTTGCGCAACTATGAGGGTAAAAATGTGTTCCAATATTTGATTTGATTTGAATTCAGGTGTTGTTGGCAGAGGCCATGTTCTCGCACTATTTATTCATCTCGGCGTGACAAATGTATAGATCTGAAATTGTGGTCGGTGTATGATTATAATAATATTGATCTAAATTGGGTTTTTTGGGGGGGGGGGGCCTCGAAGGGTGTCATACAATTGTCAGGCAAATGGAAGTAATGAACCAAAGGCCTGCAGGGCCTACATTCAAATCAAAGGATGCCAATTCCGGAAAGGAAGATTTAAAATGAGAGCCATAGATTTTGTGGTTGTCTTCGCTCAAGAATTGGAGAAATTTGATTCTATTTGGGTCTATTCATGTTGATTATTGACTAATTACGCCCGTTTCATTATATCCGAGTAAAGGTGGGATTACAACGCTGACATTCTAGAATTATGTAAAAAAAGAGATAGTGAGGTTGCATGGTGTAACCCTTTCCATCATCTCAGATCGTGGTACCCTTTTCACTTTCAAGTTTTGGGGGAAGCTTTATGATGAATTGGGAACAAAACTCACTTTTTGTACAGCCTTCCATCCCTAGACGGATGGGCAATCATAAAGACTATACAAGTGTTGGAGGACATATCGAGAGCTTATGTGATTGACTATATGGGGCATTATAATAAGTTTCTAGCCCTATGTGAGTTCTCCTAAAATAATAGTTATCACTCGAGCATTTATATGTCACCATTTAAGGCGTTATATGGGAGGTGATGTAGATCTCCCATAGTTTGGTGTGAATCTTGATATGTAAAACCTTTGGGTTGGAGTCGTGTGGACACTCAAGATAAAGGAGGAGACTTCAAGCTAAACTCTGTTGCGCCGAGAGTAGACAAAATAAGTACAAGGATCACAAGGTGAGAGACATGGCATCTCCCTACGGGAGAGAATTTTCTCCTCAAGGTATCACATATGACGGGGGTGATGAGGATTTGGTAAGAGGGGTAAGTGAGGTCCCTGTTATTCCTATTCACTTTCAAAATCTTAAATGTGTATGGACGGCGGCGATAATATTAGTGTTATGAATTATTGCTTGCTTTATAGATCGTGATTGCAACGACACTAGCCTACATTCCTGAGTGACTATGAATTGAGCTAGTTTAGTTTCACTAAGGGTTAGGTCGGGTCCAAGTAGAAGTGGTAGTGAAAGTAGAGCTACTTAGAATTTCGGTTAAATAGTGATAGTTAAGATATTTTTGAAATTAAAAACAAAAAAAATTAATGACCAAAGTGTCAAATATAAAAAAGGGTTGTCGAGAAGAAAATAGCAAAAATCATAAGGAAAATAAGTAGGGTGTGATATCTATATGAAGTTAAAAATGGTGGGTAATGCTTTCAGTAGCTAATTTAGTAAGAAATGATGACTGGGGGCTAAGGCTTTAGGTGCAATCACGTTCCTCAGGCAGTTATCCCATATTAAATGGATCTCTCTCGGACACCCACTGTTAAACATCCAGCCATACGCCTTATCCATACTCCTCTTTCAATGGGAGTGCTTGGATTATGGGACTGGTTACACCTTAGAGATGAACCTCAAGTGACCCACTCCCTTAGGAGTCACCACCGCGTTCCTCCCCCCCCTCCCAAACACCCTACTTCCCACCACCCAATCCACTCAACCACTACCCCCAAATCCAACCTACACCCGGCGCACCTCCCTCCACCATCACCTCCCCACTTTAAATTTGCCAGTTTCTCACACACCCCACTACGTCACCCCAAACTACACCCTACGCCCTATTTCCAACTCAAAAAACACCACCCCTCCCGCGAAAGGCCCCACCAACGTACCACCCTGCATCCATCAAGACCCTCATTGTACCTATTATCCCATTGACACCGACTCAAGGATGAACTCTCACCGTAATATCCCTCACCCTCTCTTTTTTCCCTCCCCTATCACCCCAATTCCCACGCCCCTGGACACAAAATAGTACGACTTATAACACCACCAATCCTCACTACCACAACTCGCACATACGAACATTCACTCTCATCCCCTACGCGCCACACCCCGCCGCCCCCACTGTCACCAGCCATGACCCTACAAACCCTCACCACTCTTCATACTAACCCGACTCTGCTCCCGCATATTCTCTTTTTCTCTTAGTCCCCCCCTAGCTGCACAACGCCACCCCCTACCCCACTTTCCACACTCCACCACCCTTACTACTACATAAACAAAGAATTCCCACTACACTAATCATCACTCCACCTTCCAACCACCAGCTCTGCCATCCACACTAACGATTACGTATCACCCCCGCCACTCGCCGTCTCAATAAACATCCACCCACTACCCACCAACCAATGATCTACCCCAATCACTCCCATTACTAACCTTCTCGAACATCCCCGCCCTACTGGACTCGGATGCCAAACTCCACCCCCTCCCCACAGCCAATATTACCCACCTATACCACACCTCCCCACTCTCTTCCCCCACTCAACTTTCCACCCATTTGCGTCCCTATACTCCCCCATCAACCATCCCCCCGACACCCCCCCCTCTCATTCACCGCTTATACGCCTACCAACTCCACCCCGACACCCTTTAACCTTGCTCCAACCCACCTATCTCTTCGGCTTGTCATGCCAATTACCATATATCCTACCAAATCCCATAACCCCCCCCTTTCACCCCCACCCACCCACCAACATGACTACTGACCCCTGCAAGGTCCCAACCCCTCCCCCCACCCCCTCCCATCCTCCATTTCAAACCCACGCCCAACCAACCACCCCTCAAACCTGTCATAATCTGCCATAACCCCCCACAACCACAAACGAAAATGACGCAACCCCCACCACCACCTCCAGCTGCAAATCCCCACCACACGCAGCTCACGCATCTGTGCAAAACACTCAACACTCACCAATGTCTGAATCATCCTTTCTCTTATGTACCCCTTCAAGTTCCATACCGCCACCGCCTTTAATTACGACCTGACGAGGTCTCCACCGACCGATAAACCACACCCACCATAACTCAAACCCTCTTTAACCGACCCCATCTCTACCATATTACACCGCGGAACCTCGTCCTCCACTTCACGTCACGACACGTCTAAAGATCCGCACACCCCATCTCATAACCCCCCCATGTCCAACACCCATTTACCACACACGCTTCCTGTTGGTCTTAGACCACACCCCCACAACTCTCCCCCCGGACAGCCGTCAGCCATTCTCCCTCCATCAACTCATACCCCCATTGTCTACACCAAACCCCGCACCCTTAGGCCTTACGTCCCCTATCCATCAAATCGTACTAATGCCCATCTCCTTACGCCACCCGATGCCCCAAGCTCCACGACCACATAACTTCTCTCATCACACCACTCCGACCAAAGACCTCAAAGGCCCTCCCCCCCTACGCTTTTACACATATCACCTTTCCCCTAAAAATTCATCACTCAAAACAACACTGATTTCTCTTCTCCCATCTCCTACCACCGTACAACCCCGCATACCACATAATCTTCCTCCCCCAACAAACACAATACTTCACAACCCTCCCACCCAAATTACCAACACGCCCAACACAATCCCATTCAACCCGCCGCCTCTATCACATCAACCAACATCCCCCACGCCCTCCGAACTCTTCTTTACACCACAACTCCCACCATCCTCAACCCGCTTTCTACAACTTTCAGTTACCCCCACTCCGCCCCCTATTCCTTGCAAACACTACTATGCCTCTAGGCCCGGCACCCTTCACACTTACTCACTGCATTTCACCTCTCATCCCCCCCCCCAAAACAATTTCCCACCTTCATTTCTCTTTGCTTCTACACACCGCGCCCCAACTGCGCCTTCCACCCACTAAAAACTCCCTCACACTCTATCATCCCTACCGCCCACAATTCACTTACACCCTCCCCACTCCCAACAACAATTAACTGCCGTCCTCAACCCCTTCCAATCCCCGCTCTCACATTACAATCAACTCCCCTAACTAGTAAATCGTCAAACCCCCCTCCTCTCCCTACCTTAATATGCCCGCCCTCGGCAACGCCCTACATAACCCGCCTACTTTATTCCCTAGCCAACAATAACCCTTCCCTACATTTCCCGCCTGATCGCCGCGCCACACGCATACCATATTCGCTGCTCTTCTTTCACCCGCCTCACTCCTTAGTCCATTAACACCTACGTCAAAATGCCGCGCAATACACCAAAATACCGCCCCAGTATGATGACCAGGAACCGCCATAAGTAAACCACGCCCACCCCGACCCGGTCGCCACGGGCAACTGCCTCTCTAAGAACTTTCCCACAACTCGGGACTACATCAATTTTCTGTTAGTGCGAGAGAAATAGCATGACTGTGGCGTTAGTCGCGTAACAATACCGAGAGGGAAGGTATACCGGACTACACTAATCCTCGACAAGCACAGGGGATTTGGTTAATGAAAGCAGAAGTCAGAAGGGTGGTTAGGAAGAAAGGGAGGAAGGTGTAGGTGGATGGGTAGCACCTATCTCTTCTTAAGTAAAACACCAAAGCCCACCCCCACCACCGTCGGCAGAACTAGACACCGGCGAGAAACCTAACACCCTCCCCACCCACTCCACTGAATATAGCAGCTCAAAACCGTGCAGCAGCCACAATTACTAGCACCCCCTCACCCCGAGACTCACTAGCGGAAGGCCCCTGCGTACCTTATGTGAGAGCACACCCTACTTACAATTACTGCTAACCTCTAGCACCACTGTGACTTGTTTAGACACTCCTATCACGAAAACCGGGAAGGCACCATGTTGTTGTTGGCGCAGAATCCAGAAGGGATCGGCGAAAGGAGGATCAAAAGGGAGGATGGAATTGGTGAGTAGAGAGGAAAAGGGAGTTTTGAATATTACAGAGGGAGAATAGCGCAACCATAAAACGAGCATCTTCATCCGTTAACTGTTTGCCGAAGCTACTCGTTCAAAGTTAAGTAGAAAAAGCGGGATGAGTTATCGCTGCACAGAAGACGACAGAAGGGGGATGAGGGAAACGAAGGAGCGAAAGGAAAGGCGAAAAGAAAGGATGGGGAGAAGGAGTGGGAGACGTAGGGTGTGCTTAAAAAGGTTCAGAGAAGAAGAGAAACAGAGAAAGGTGGGGGAAACAGAATACACAGGGCGAGGGGAACAAGAATCATAGGGAAGAGAGAGGGCAGAAGAAAAGTGGTCAGCGGATAATAAGGGCCGAGTAAGAAGCTGGACGGCACGGGGGCTAGAGTTGGGGCGTGCGAGTAGGGGGGGGGAGAGAAGTGGGATACGCAAGACGAAAGGGGTGGTAAGGGAAGAGGAGAAGGGGGAAGGAGAGCGACGCACGCTCCGCCCCCGGACTCGCATCTCCACATAACTTCTTTCCAACCGCACATGTTACTCAAACAAGGCCAGACCTTGCCGCCTACTTACCCAATCCACTCCACTTACTACATACGCAATCGAATCTTACCCCCACTACTAAGCCACGACACTTAACCAACACTCCCCAACCCGCAAACCCCCCAACTACAGAACCTTTCAGTACATCCACCTGTGACCACCTCGTCGGCGTTCGTCAACCGTTATCTCGTCACTCCAGCACTCATACAAGCCGCACCCCACCTCCGACACGATGCGCCATTCCACCTTTACCATCACTTGACCCAAACTCACGTACGAGCGGGCTGTGCACTCCTCTCTGCCTCATTACCATGCGCATACTTATCAAGTATAAGTTCTTGACCCCATGGGGTCAGCGCCTACGCGCCTCCTAGATCCAAAGAGCAAAGCAAAAGGGAATGGTATTGCAAGAGTAGAGGCGCTGGTATTGAGGGGGATAGGATGGCGGAGAGCCAAGAGTAAAGATAGGGGAGTGTCTTAAGTGAATACGTAAAGAATGGATAGGGGCTGAAATAGAGAGGTTCCTTTTCGACCTATCCTAACTCTACACCCATTCTTAGTCCACCGTATACCTATTCACCTGATCTCACCACCTTAGATGAAGACCTTGAATCCACCCTCCTTCAGGAACATCACATCGCCAAACTCACCTTGCCACCCAAATAAACACTCCGCCGACCACAGCTTACGTACTCGTAACTTCACAATCCCCTCCCTCCACAGGAATATAATTTCAGCTACATTACAAGACCGCGCTATGCACCATCCAACTTCCTTTCATCAACTGCGTTGTATGCCACCGGAGAGGCACCACAATCCCGTCCTAAGGTCCCAAGACCTGGCCCTCAGACACAAAAGTCTCGATCGTCGTCAAAGGAACTTACATTTCAACGCCTGTCTGATTAACTACTTACCGGTAACGTAGGCAGAACGCACGTTGGTCATAGAGAATGTATATATGGGGCGGTGACTGCAAGAGCAGGTGCACAATGTCGATAAGAAAGGATGAGGGGAAGGGACGTGAGTGGGTACAATATAAAAAAAGAGCCCTCCACCGAGAGAACATCCAAAAGAGGCAGAAAGCATACACAGGAGGAGGCGTAGCCAGGCAATGGGTTAGAGAGGATGGAGGATATATGGGGGAGGGAACAGAAAGAAGGTGGAGAGCCATACGGAGGATGGGATAGGAAGAAGACGGCGGATCACCACACATTCCCCCCTTCGAACTCGCCTCCTGGACCTCTGCCATACCTTCTCGCCCCTACTCTCATTACCTACCACACAAATCCAAGCGCTTCCACCAAACATGCTATACCTCCATCTTCTTTTCTGAGATAGGCTCTGTGTTCTTAGTTTCATGGCCTCTCTCTCTCGCAAGCCGAAAACACATAGGTGGTTTTGCATTTTAAACTACAAACACATTAGATTAAACTACAACCACTACGTGAAATCACCATTAAAATGCAATCTAAGCTACAAGAAAGAAAGATGCAACAAATTAATCAACCCATAATTGCTAAGTCACACCCCAAAAATGGGGGTTTTAGCCACACATCAAGTAATAATCAAATATACTTAAAATGATTATAGAAATCAAGTGGGTATAAGAGATTAAACCATAAAATTAACAAAGGAAGGTAAATGGAGAAGAGCCACTTCCAAAATTGGAAGAAGAATTTCTTTCTTCAAGCTTCGACAAAAACCCTCTCAAAACATGAGAGAAAAAGCAAGAACAAAATATCAAGTGTAATGTTTCCACTTCTAATTTTTGTGGATATAAATAAATAAAAAAACGTTCAGTATCTTATAGGACTTCAGGAAATTGTACTCGGAGAAATATTTGCGGCGAAATTAGATCGTGATTCACCCAATGATGAAGAGAATCTACCTCGCTCAGTTCTTCGTTCGCACGTTACATTCCTTGTCTATGTGTTCTGGATCGATGGTCGAAAATCTTCTACTTTGCAGAACTGATTGTCGAAGCACCGACTTCTCCTTTCGTCGCATTTTGATTCACTTATTTTAGGGTTTACTTGTTGTAACATAAGGCGGAACTTCCCTATATGGTGGATCGCTAAATATGCTTGGTGATAAGCACTTTTGCATCTTCAGCTCTTTTTCTCTGTTTTGCTTCCGTTCTATGCCTAAGTGTCCATGCTCATACCAATCCTCAAATACCTGAAACTTTAGAGTTTTTATCATATATCCAGATAAAATAAACAATCGAGGACATTATTTGCATTTAAATAAGGCCTTAGATGAGTCTAATTTGAGGAATCAACAGGATCCCATCTAAATTTTTTGGTGTAATCCTGTATTTTATGTGTCTATGTGAAGAGATATATGAGGATGGTGACTATATCATTAAGTGGGACTAAGTAGTGCGATACAAGGACCTCCTTATGAGGAGGAAAAAGGATTGTCTATCTTGATTGTGATGTCGGAAGAAATTGAGGATCACGGATATTAAGTCCGTGAAATAAGTCAATAAAAATCATGTCCAGTTAAGAAGTACGGGATACGAGAGGAACACGAGACAAAATATCCACAATTGTTCATGAATCAGGTTACTACTGGGTGTACTTTTCTAGCCTCCTTTCCTTAGTTGATCACCCGGGGACGAGTGATGGGTAAATTATATCTATTGTAAACGACTAAGTTTGTCGTTATAGATGCCACTAATGAAAGATTGGAGGAAGAAAACATTTTTGTAGTACTAGAGATTTTCCCCAAACCTTGTCCAGATTGGACAGAATCTAGAGTCATCCAGGTGTAGAAAATCCATGGCATCCAATCAAGGTGTAGTAATTGGGGATTTGATTACATAATCAGTCCAGATAGCTCGTTAAGGAATTATGGCAAACTTCAACAGAATAACTTTGGATAAGTAGATTATCGAGGATTGATTTTGGCATTATGGGAATTTTCTGAGAGTAGTGAGTTAAGAGGGTGTTGTAAGAAAGAAGAAGTGAAATTACCTTAAGTAGCTCACTGGCTCACTTCATGCCGTTGCAGAGGGATTCTTGCTGCTGCAGTGAAGCCGCTCCAACGGAAGAGGTGTCGTTGTAGCGGGCGAGGCAGAGATGGAATGTAAGGCTTTTGGGATTTTTTCAAAGAAAATTCATTGGTTTGCTTTGTGACGTTTTAGTGGGATAAGTGTCACTGTAGTGACGCGCCGTAGCAAGATGATGGGTTTAACCCTTAGACGACCTTATTTTGTATTTTTGGACATTTTGAGCTAAGAGACGATCCTTGGCTTATTCCATCATTTTCATTAATTTTGAAGCTAAAGGTAAGCCTTTCACTTCTCGAATTTGGTTTTCAATTTGTAGAATGTTTTAGAATGTGCCAATATTAATGGGGAAGGATTTCTTGAAGAATCCTATGGTGGAATTAACTCTAATTGACTAATTGAGGTCATAGATTTTGAACTAGGTTCATAGATTGTGAGTATTCTGGGAATTTAGTGTATCCTTATTGATTTCCGTATATAAATTATTTATTTTAGACCATGAACAAGCGGATGAATTCACAAAGGGAAAGATCAAGGTGTCGGGGTTCAAAGTCTGGTTTTAGACAAGTGGTGGGTGTGAATTCTCTGAATAGTGATTGTTTATACACTTGCTTTTTTCGTCGTGCATAAGTGTATAGGTATGCATGTGCAAATTGATCATAGTATGTTGAAATGGGATAAGGAATATTGATTACCCTGAAATATGATTCATACTATGATCTGATGTGTTATTGATGTGTGATTGGGCTCGGCTGCCAAGTTCGCGGCACTATTAATCGGATTTGATTGAACATTGTGGCATGCTAAACTGGGATCGGTTGCACATGATTTCGGCATGAAAAGAGGGGTGGGGGGGGGGGGGGGGGGGGGGAGGGGGTGGGGGGGGTGGGGGGGGGCGGGCGCTGGGGGGGGGAATCAGATTGCCACATTTTGGAACAAAGATGGGATCAGATTGCCACGTTCCGGCATGCTAACTATTTGACTTTGAGTACAGTGAGAGGACCAACTATGTGATGAAGCATGCGAATTGTGATATTGATTGTTATGGTAATATTGAATATGTTGATATTTATGCATGTATTATAATATTGTAATTGCTTGTTTATGTTACACTAGTGGGATAGTTGTGTGATCCTACCAGTACACGGTGTTTGTGTACTAATTCTGCACTTGCTATTATTTTTGTGTAGTACAGAGCAACTTCACGCGACTGTTGACAGAACTAGGATATCGGTGATCGGTTTGAGTTCAAGGGTGAGCCACGTTGTTTGGGCTGTCACGAATTCTCGTTAGTCTATGTCCACCATTTTTAGACATGGGCCAGTGCTTAGTTAGCTTGATAAGGTCGTTAGTAATCTTAGTTAATAGGATATCATCCCTATAGCTTTGCTACATGAAAGTTCAGATTCTAGGTTTTCTTCAACATTGTTCATCCGTGTTACATCTTTATTAGTAATGGAGACCTTCTCATTTAGTTATTTAACCTTGCTTTGTACTTAATGTCTTATTAGGGAAATGCACAAGTACCCCCTAGACGATGATCGAAATTCCAGAGACACACCTGAACCTAAACTAAGGTCACTTAACCCCTCCCCTGAACGATTTATTTTGTAATTTTGGCACTTGCTGGCTTATGTGGAAACAATATCTCCCAAGTGCTCAATTACGTGGGGTCACGGAGTGTTTCAACGTCAGAAAAAAAGGTGTAGCTAATTCAAAGAAAAAAAATAAGTCCAATGGGGTAATAGGACTTCGGTTAAGTTACGGTGTGGTTCTGAAATTTCGGTCATAGTCTTAAGGGGGTACTTGGTGCATTCTCACTATTTTTTTAGGTTTATTGATTTAGTTGGTTGCTAATAGTGGTTCTCCCACCGAGTCGTAGTGTGGATGCAAATCACAACGGTCCAAGTCGTGACATTATAGTTCACATGCTCCTTTTAATAAATGTTTATAGAAAATAAAATAGATAGTATCACTTCTGTTAGCTTTCAAATAAGTCTTTTAGGTTCAGACTCCAAGTAGCACTTCCTCCTGCAAACTATAAAATCATAATTCATGGTTGGCACGTCGTAATCACTCATGTCTTTAATAATTTCCTTATGTAAAATGCACAAAAAATAAGTTAGATATTCATATCATCAATTAATCTAAAAGAAAAAATATAATCTCACCTTTAAAAATAGTCTACATAATATCACCATCACTCCTAGACTCCAAGTAACATTTCCTCCTATAAAATATAAAATCATAATTCAGATTCACATGTCGTAAAGACTCTTGTCTTTTGTACTTCCTTTTGAAACAATTCATACATAAAAGAATGTTTACAATCTACGTCTCATCGATTGATATAAAAGTAAATATACAATCTCACCTTTAAAAATAGCTTGTATCATATCACTATCACCCTACATCGTATTGATCTTCTCGATGATTTGAAATGTTTCATATATATTTATAGGCCCATATATGATGTAACTACAAAGCATAATAATCTGCATGGTAAATGTCATTAAATTTAATGACTTTTCACATTATAGTTTTATTAATTAGCAATGAATCTTAACTTTTAAATCTCATATTTACCATACATATAAACAAATTAAGCAACACAAAGAAATTAAAAGAACATTAGTAGAAAAGATCAATGGTGAGGAATAATATAGATAGTTACATTAATTTTCTATCATTTACTACATTAATTGCTGATATTTCTAAAAACATAAAAGTTTTTTTATAAAACGATATACAGAAAAAAGATAAAGGAAATTAAGAGACTTTTAGAAGAAGAGATCTTAGTAATAATAATCTTATGTCATTTTTTGGATTTTAGATTCGATTTCATGTTATGAATTAAACAATCGGTACAACTCCTCATTAATGAGGAGTAATATAATAAATACAAGTATTAATATAATATATAACTTTATTAATAAGAGAAAATTTCGAACAAAATCCACCAAAAAAAAAGGCAGAATTTATCGGTTGCCACCTAAATTTGGCACAAACTTTCATTTAGACACCTTAACCATCCTTTTCATTTTTAAAACCTTATGTAGATTTCTATTGTGACATTTTGAAACTTTGTATAATCAGCAAAAAACACTAAACAGAGTGTAAAAAACTCGTCGATGATGTGTCAAAGCAACAAATTAACTGAAGACATGTGGCATACATACCAAAAATCATTAGCCATAAGTATACGAACAAAAAGCATATTTTAAACTAAACTAGTAATTATACTAAAAAATAAGTTATATTTTTTTTTAAAAAAAAAATAGTCAATAATCTTGCCACTGCCCGCTCCCTTGTCACCACTCTCTCTTCTCCTTCTATAATCACCATGAACAGATTTCAAACTTGATAAAATTATGGAAGGTAACGGAATGAAAAGTTAGTTGGTCTATTTCACTTAAACTTAGGTCATAACAATTCACCTCCGCTTCTTATCTATTTCCGACTAATTAATGAGGGATGCATCAAGAACTGAATTCCTACATAAAAGAAGTGACCGTGTTGCCTACTTACTATTCTCCCCTAATTGGATTAGTATATAATTGTTCTCAATGAGGAATTACTTTAAATATATTTCATTGTCTCTTTCTTTATCGAGGATAGTAAAAAACGTATAAGGCTTTAAGTTTGACTAGATATTTTTTCTTTCTTAGAGGTAAAATTGAAAATTTGAGAAACAGAAAAGTAAGGGGATTTTAGAAGATTATGATGCAAGAGCCTAGATATGAGCCATAAAAAGATATGCACCCATAAAACCTCCCAGATTACGACGCTAATTCGTCTTTTTCTTCTTTCGATGAAGTTTTTTCAATACGTTCGACAGGTTTAGTACAATCAATGGGAGCAAATTATGGGCGGAAGGTTGGAACAAATTGTGGATGATGGAGGAGGTGTTGGAAGGAGAGAGAAAGAAGAAAAAACAAAAAATGAAAATGTACAATATTTAAACTTTTTACGTTCTCAAAAACAGTGTAACACACACAATATGCCAATTCAACAAAAATTGTCAAAATAACACAATAGGATATAATATGAGGTGTCTAAAATGTGTTAACTTATGATTTTCTGATTAATGAAAACTCGCAGAAATTAACAAGGAATAATACGAGCAGCCTGGAAGTCATGGAAACATTAAGGTAAACAACACAAAGCCGAAATAGAATCCTAGTCTGAATTAACGAAGAAAAACAGGAAAGCCAGGAGGCTAAAGAAGGGAAATAAATATTGTAAATCAATAAGCCAAGATAAGGAAATAAATATTTTAAATCAATCAACAAATTCAAGAAGAGAGTGAAGATCATAAGATTAAAAGATCAGCCAAGGATTCAAGAAGATAATTGGTGTAAATCAGTCATTAAAATTAAGGAAAGAAATATATAGAAATCATCATCCAAGATAACAAAGAGATTGAAGATCAGAGATCAAAGATCAATCAAGTTCGAGAAAGATCTTGCAAGATCAGCCAAGATGAATAGGTTCATCTAAACAAAGAAAGGAGTTGATTTAACTCATGAACATATCTGATATGGACAGATTCAGCAAATCCATTCAAAATGTATTCTCGTTTATAGTATTGGGTTAGACAAATGTAGGTTAAACATACCAATTCGATTGGGTCATAGCCGGATGAATGGGGGCATCCCGTTCTATCACTGAGTTACAGAACGAGTCCGCGATGATGGACCGGACGG
>JAKWJA010002150.1:0-33815 GCA_027704765.1 Solanum habrochaites
CCAGTGGAGGTAGGAGCAAGGCCGGCTGGGGTTTTTAAAAACAAATCCAACCTTTAAAACCCCACCAAAACCCTTCTTTCCCCCCCTTCCTTCACTCTTTCTCACATGTCAAAAAAATCCATTTGCAATAACTCCAACGATCCTAACCCTTCCGTCTTACAACCGACCTTTTCCCCGCTTCTCCACCTTCCCCCTAAAATTCTCACCGTGCTCGTTCTTCTCTTCTGCCTTTTAGCTCTTTCTTATACTCTTTCTCACTCCCTTCCCGGCCCCGTTTCCCCATCCTATTTTTTCTCTTCTCCAGTATGTTCTCGCTAATTTCTACTACTTATATTGCATTTTTTGTTTATAGACTTTTATTAGCCTATTTTCTTCTTGCTATGTTCATTCTTCAGAATTAAAATTCAATCGTCTGACCAGGTTGAAAGATCCTCGAAATTTTGCCGTGTTAAAAGCAAAAAACACCCCTAGAAATAGGTTGCTTTAAGCATTTGCTAGTGTACTAGGTCTTAGTTGACACATGTAGGTTTAAAACACTACCCAATTCGATTTGGTTCAATAGGGGGGATAATGGGGCAGCCCCAGTTTCTGTCACTTGAATTCCAGAACGGACCCCGAGGACGAAGCCCGTCGTCCCACGATGGACCGTATTGGGTCCCATTCCAACATCCCAACCCCCACTGTCCAATTTTTCTAAGGGTCCTTCCACGACCCATGCGACGGACCATCATACCTGTGACGGTCCATCCTGCACATAACCGTCATACTTGTCAAGACTCCCTTCACAGGGTTCTCCATATAAACAAAGTCTAATTAATTACACGACGGACGCCATGACGTCCGTCATCCTCCAAAACGACCGTCACTTTGCCCGTCCGGTTTCAACTGTTACTATAGCAATGTCATTACACTTAACTCTTTTATTTATTTTTGGTGTTTGCTGTGTCTTGTTTCTCCTTCTAGTACTAATATTGATTCTTTACATGTACTATATATTATGGACCAAATAAGCTCGATTCACGCACGCGGGAAGGGCGATCGAAGTCCTGTCGCCCCGTCTGATCGCCTGGTCATTGGCTCGATTATGATCTTGACCCGATAGTGCCCCTAGGCACTTCCACCCCATCCCTATCTGCACGCGCTGCCAGAGCCACACCCAAAAAGGTGGCGTCCGCGTAGTCACAACTGCCTCCCAGTCTGTGAAGGAGCGCACACTGACCCGGCACACCTTCTTTGGGTCCCAGCTACTTAATGAAGAAGGAGCGTCTTGGATCCTTAGGAGTTTCGTGGTCGGAGGAAGAGCCACTGGATCGCTGAGGTCCCGCACCCGCCACCCACCAGCTGGTAGATTCGGCCTAGTCGTCTAACTGCAGGCTGACAGTTCGGAATCCACACCCACGATTCACCGCACTCGTGCTCTCTCCCTGGTGCCCTGGTGACCGACCATCCAATCGGTGGTGTTCGACGTGCAATTATCAATTCATATTCCGATGCAAAGTTCTTTGAATAACAAGGATTCATACTCGGACACTTCATTAGATCGGTGGGCTCCTTACGGTAAGTCTCTCAATAATGCCGATAGATCCACACTCTCTTCACAGAAATCCGACGGGAGTGGACACTCGTCCGTTTGGGACGTTATAGTGAAGAGCTGGTCTGAGAGCTCTACTGCCTCCTATGTAGCGCTCTCCCGATCAGAGAATTGAAAGGCGGTCTGCCCCCGTCACAGGCTTCCACTGGAGCAGTCCGATTAACGTGGCGTTTCAATGTTGATATCTCCCTCCTGCATCCGCTGGTTTCTATACGGCGAGAATGTTGATCGCTAATCGGACCCCTCTCACCGTCCAAGTTTGACATACCGATGGTATTTGTTACCGTAATAGCCAATTCCTGCGTGAGCATCCTTAAGAGACCACCAGAGTTGGATGGCCCCTTGCACTTGTCCATTGATGGAGAGGGTGCCGACTGGGGGTGTGACCGATCCAATGGGGGCCACCAAGAATGGCAAACCTGACTTTCCACGTGCGTTTTTTGTGGTTGATTGTCCGCCAACTTCTTCTGCCTTTCCCCCAAAGCCTCTGATAATACGTCTCACTGGGTCGACCACGTACTGATGGCGGCGATGTAGCTGGGGTTTGAGTGGATTTTTGCATGGCGTCTACAGGTGGTCATGCCCGAGAGGGCTTTTAAGGTCACAACTACTTAAACCCTTTCCTCCCCGCATGATATTTGTCTCTATGTAGGTCCGTAGGTGTGCCTATAATGGAACGTTGAGCAGATCAGACCCCTCTGGGCACTGTTGATACTCGGCCATCATCAGGGATGAGGCCATGGTTTGCTCCACGCAGAGGGCCCCGTCAAGAGGTACTCCACTTGGTACCAATCTGGTCTGATACGGTAGCACCGGCCCGCACGGCTACTCAGGGGCTTCTCACTGACAACTAACCCCGTCGAGATCTAAATCCCAGGTAGTAGCAGCTGCCCCTAGCTCCTCTCGCTCATCCCCTTTAACACCCTGCGTTCCGGTCCCTCTTGATAGGGTCCTAAATTGAGTCGCAATGTGCTACACACTTCTGCAACATATCCAGCCTTCGATAGAGGTCTATTGCCGAGGCAGAGAAGCCTTGGAGCGGAGAATGGTCTAATAGCAAACATAGCGAAAGATCGCTGAGGTTTCATCAGCGCATGGACGCTTTTTAACGTTGCGGTGCTAGAGCCCGTCTAGACCCTCCGATGGATGTGTCGACCCTTCATACTGCTGTCCGACATCTTCGCGCAGATTTGATATGATCTTAGAGGCTAGGAATCCTGAGTTCTGAGGCCCTTTCTTAGAGCCTGCTCGAAACCAAGTGATGATTTCGGCCCTATTCGCCACTTCAGAGATTCCATCCACCTCCTGAACCACCTCCCCCTCGATAAGCATGCCAAGTGCCTATGATGAAGCTCGAAGCACAGCAAAAGGAGCGCCGTGAGATGAGAGGCTGCGAGGAGAGCCTTTCTTTTCTTGCTGAGGAGAGCGCGTCAGAATGATATAAGGATTTTAGCTCTGGGCTTCTATCTCCCGAAACTATGAGATAGCGTGAGGCACTGCTGATAGAACTGTTGATCCTGGACAACACCACTGAGGGTGTCCAGATTACAGCTAGTGGGTTCCGGGACCGGACCCACCAGCTTGCCTGATCGTCGTGCTTTGCCCCCAAGTTTGCTTCACCTACCATTGTAGTATTTCAAATTGTTTTTAATGTCATTGGGGGACAATTGGCAGTGTCTTTTTGTTGGGGTGGGTAAAAAAGAAAGTGAGTGCTAGGTTGGAAGTCCTGAATGCCATTCACTAATCCTCTTTTGGTGTTTTCTTGACTGTGTTCTTTTTCGACTTCCCCAACGACTATTACTTTTGTCTGTTGAACCACCGACCGGTCTATATCTTGGTGTACATGTTTAATTCTGAAGCCTGATTGGCTAAAAAATATATCCTGATAAAATGGAAAAATGATGCATGAATAGGCATAGTAACTTGATAAATGTGTGCTCTACAGTGCATGACATAGAGGTACAGCCACTCAAATCCACTGATAACCCTATGTCTAAAAATTCGAACTCGGTTTCTGATCTCTGGTAGAGTAATGAATGTGAAGTGAGGGTGAGGAAGACTTTGATAGTCCCTATCTTGCTACACTTGAGTCATAGCACTTAGCTCTGGGTTAGTTCCTGCTAAACAGTAAGTGTAATAGAAATTAGGGAAATGACTCATAGGCCCTTTTCACAAGATAGGCCATTTTTTAGGCCTAAATAAGAAGAAAACCAAAATGAAATTAACTCCTCTTTGATCCGCAAATTGATTGTGAGCTGAACTAGGACCTTTCTTTTTCACCCTAAGCTGATTCTTTTCCTGAGATAATGTGTTGGCCCTGGTCCCTTCTTAGGACATTCACCTAAGCCTTATCCAAAGCATAAGTTTAGAGTGTCTATTGCATAAACAACCCTTTTTATATGGCCCTACCCCACTTGGGTATTCTTTACTTTGACTCATGCAAAGTCCTGAGTTGAGGGGGCTATTATGAGGAATGCTCTGGAAAGTGGGGTTGAACAGAACACAGTAGAGAGAGAGAACAAAAGTAAATGACTCAAGAATTCGTTGCCCGCCCATGTAAATCTACATATCTATACTTATATATATATATATATCAATATATCTCTATCTCTCTTCTCTCTATATCTCTCTCTCTCTCCTCTATATCATATCCTATATCTCTCTACTTTCTCCCCCCACAGCCCTCCACGACGCCCAGCAGAGCGTCCACTTATACAACATGAAAGACAGAAGTTACAACACCAATGTGAAAGAATATGAGAAAAACTGGTTCAAAATAAAATGATAGAAAATGGTATGTTTTAGCAAATATTTCACAAGAGTGTCAACAAGTCCGCTAAAGTCTACCTAAATATACCCTACCAACCTGACCTGAGCCTATGTTTACCGCCTAAAGAAGTCCTATGTGACAAGAGTTTGTACTAGAAAAACTTAAAATCAGTGAAAATAATGGCAATTTAGGCAATTATTTCTGAAATGATGGTGAATTTGTTCTGAAGTGAGTGTTGAAATAATCCTTATACTCCAACTGAAATCACTGTTTGAATAAATGAGGATTTGTTTGGTGGAGTGAGTACACTAATTTGCAAGACCGGCAATATTGCCACACCTCGTTGAAACGTGAAGAGGATCGGTGTTAGTGCATGGTGAGTCCTTTTCTGGTCTTATCCACATAATTCAATCTAAAGTGATAGCATGCATAAAATATATGCAGATTGAAATCGGGATTCTAGCCCAATATGGGCGAAGGATAAAACATGGATACTATTGTACAAATATTTTGTATTGAGTCTAGTGCCGTCGCTCTGATGTACCAAGCTACGAATTTAATTTGAGGGTGTCGATATACCGTGGTTTCACGGTATATTAATACTTTTTCCTTAGTTTATTGTATCCAAAAGCCTTTTGTGCTATTTAATGTAAGTTTCTCTTTATTTTGGAGGAAAATCTCTTAAAAGAAGAATGCGGAGGTTTTTGAGCGTCAATACAGAAAATACCACCTACGGAGCTTGTGACGGTTCGTCGTGCCAGTGACCGAGTCCGTAAGGGGCAAATACGTAGAATGGAGAAACACATGTTGGCATGGGATAAGGGTGAAATGGGGAAAGAGAGTCGTGAGAAAACCGGAAGGGGGTGGTGATGAGTGGGTTACACTTAGAGTGGCGTTACGGCCTATGTGCGTACAGCATCGAAACTGGCGCTGGTCGTGTAGCTCGGGAAACCGATCCAGACAGAGAGGAGGAGATGCGGAGGGGCGCGGGATCCGAGGTCCAATCGGACTAGGACAAACCCTGCGTTTTGTGACAGATTTCCAGCTAATAGAGGTGCCTTATTTGAATGTAAGGGTTTGGAGTTATTTTTTTATAATATGGTCTGGGGAGAGGGAAGGGTCGATAAAAAACCTCTTTTTGAGGTTTAGAACCTTGGTCATTGTTAACCGTCGATTATTTTTAGACGATTTTTTAGACTCTTGATTTTTTTTAGACCTTTGTGAGATTCGTGTTATTTGAGATTCTTGTAATTGATTATTTGTGACTTTTTGTTGATTATCAAGGCAACTTTTCGGATTTTTTACACTCTTTCTCATTGAAGTAAGCACACTGAATTCTTATACCATATATTTTGAATATTGTGATTAGACTATGTGGTATTTAAACTCCACCACTAGGGTTGTGTAACCGTAGAGCGAAATAAATAGGTAAAACCTAACTAAAATAACATTCTAGAATAGTGTCTTGCAAGTATTGATAATTCTTTTCGCTTGAAGTAATTTTTATAATATAAAAAGATGGCCAACGTTAGAACTCGCGCCTTAATGCTACAAATGCCGGACCAAGGGATGTAGATAATATGAAAAGAGAATTTTCAACATAATTTAGTGTATAAACTATCTAATTAGGCTAAGTATTTGATTGGTACAGGTATAACTTCGTCAATATCGAAGACGATCGCTTAATATGAGGTAAAGATAAGGTTAGTATAGCAACACACGTACCGCACCCAGGTGCGGATTGAAATTTTCTAGATGCCCGGCCCAAGGATTTAGAAATACATAACTTATCACTTTGCATGGTAAGATACTAGGAAAAGAATTGTTTTAGTTAGAATTATCAATTTTAATGAAACCTGTGGGGAACATGTAAACCCTAGTTACTTTGATTAATTGATTAAACTCCAACATTCGAAGCTGTGTGTGTTCTCCTTTCATTCGCTAGTTATTTTCATTTATTTAGAAATAGAAACCCCCCCCCCCCTTTTAATCATGTTTTGCTTTCCAAGGAAGTAATTGACCTGACCAATAGTAATAAAGATTGATTTAAGTCAAACTATTTTCCCTCGGGGACCGACTCAACCTCATTATGGTGGTTTCTTTACTTGACACACCGCTTTACTTGTGCTTATTTGAGAAGTAAAGTTTGAGCGTATCAATTATTAAACTCAGATACAGGTTGTCATTAGAGTTATGACATGTGTATTCTATATCACCCTAGTAAGGCTATTGTTGTTGCTGATACTTTGAGTAGGTTGTCTATGGGTAGTACTGTGCATGTTGACGAAGAAAAGAGAGATTTAGAGAAAGTTGTGCACATAATTGAACGATTAGGAATTTGCATAATGTATTCCACAGAAGGGGAGTAGTGGTGGTGAATGGGTTTGAATCATCATTAGTGTCGGAAGTGAAAGAGAAACAAGACCAATATCCTATTGAATTGAAGGCAAATATTCATAAGAAAAAAGTAATACCTTTTGCACGAGGGGGACATGGTGTTTTGAAGTATCAAGGTCGGTTGTATGTACCAAGGGTTGATGAATTCTAAAATAGGATCATGGAGGAAGCTCATAACTCTTGGTTTTCTATCCATTTGGGTTCAAAAAATATGTATTGTGACTTGAGAGATGTATATTGGTAGCATATATGAAGAATGGTATTGTTGAATTTGTTGCGGAATGCCCGAATTGTAAACAACTTAAAGTAGAGCACCAAAGTCACAGTGGTATGGCTCTAAACAAAGAATTTCCAGAATGGAAGTTGGAGATGATCAATATGGATTTCATCATGGGTTTTTCAAAGTCGCACAGACAACATGATTCAACTTTTGTTTTTGTAGATCGAATGAATAAATTATCCCATCTCTTACCGGTAAAGACTACCCATTCAGTAAAAGATTATGCTGTGTTACAAATCCAAGATGTAGTCAGACTTCATGGAAATCCGATTTCAATTATTTACGATAGAGGTGCACAATTTACTGCACGGCTTTGGAAGTCATTTCAGAAATGTTTGGGTTCAAAGATGAATTTGATTACTGCTTTTTATCCTCAGATGGTCAAGCACATTACACCATTCAAACTTTAGAAGCTATGTTGAGGGTCTGCATGATTTATTTCAAGGGTAATTGGGATGATTACCTACAACTCATTGAGTTTTCTTACTACAGTAGTTACCATTCTAGCATCCAGATGGCTCCTTATAAAGCTCTTTATGGATGAAGATGTATAACTCCTATTGGATGGTTTAAAGTAGGTGAAGCTGGGTTAATAGGACCAGACTTAGTTCACCAAGATATGGAGAAAATTAGAGTTATTATGGGAAGCATGAAAATAACATAGAGTCGTCATAAACTCTATAAAGACATTAGGAGAAAAGATATAGAGTTCAAAGTAAATGATTGTGTATACTTGATATTCACCCATGAAGGGCGTTATGAGTTTTATTACGAAGGGTAAGCTTAGTCCCTGATATAATAGTTTGTACAGAATATCCAAAAGGATTAGTAATGCAAATTAGAAGTTAGAGCTACCCAAAGAGTTAGTAGCGTTTATCAAGTGTTTCACATCTATATGCTGAAAAAATGTATGGGCGACCATTGATAATACAAATAGAATATATTGGTATCAAGGATAGTTTGACTTATGAGAAAATTCATGTTAAGATTCTAGACCGTCAGGTTTGCAAGTTGAGAACACAGGAAGTGACATCAATAAAAGTTCTATGATGAAATCAATTTGTTGAGGAAGGTACTTGGGAGGCCGAGGATATGAAGAAGAGATATTCATATCTCTTTAAGCCTAGAGAAGTTCCATATCAAGGTACTCACTCTCTTCTTAGTACTCTTTAATTGATATATTTACTGTCAGATGTTACACCCTTAACCTACTAAGAGTAATCTCATTTCAAGGCTAACGTTCCCAAAGGGGATATATTGTAACACCCCACATTTTTTTAAAGAACTAGAATAAGAAAGAAACCATTTTTGGAAATAATCTAATTTGGAAATTTTGGAAAGTCAAACTAAGTAAAAGTTTTGGGTCAAGTTAAAATCATCATAACTCCTAGAACATGATGATCTAGGTGGATTACAAGATACACTATGAAAGGTCTTGGAATAGCTTTCATAGGCCACCGCGTTTGCTCATTTTCAAGTTCGTATGAAGGGGATATTCCCATTTGAAGTCAGACTATTTGAATAAGGAAAATCAACCGGATATTAGAGGGGTATTTTGGACTTCTCAATACCCAATTAATTTAATTTATTTTTGGTAATTATTTAGGGTTTAAAATCGAACTAGGTAAGTTTACGCACTCAAAGATTTCATGTTAGGGTTTTTAGAAAAAGAACGCAACATGAGAAAAGAGGAGAGATCCAAATTTCGTCGTTCTTGAGATTTCGCTTGTGGATTTCTCTAAGGGTTAATACGTACAAGGTACCTAAGATCACATAGCATTGGTTTTGTTCATCCACGTGCCAATAATGATTTATTTCGGCGTGTTTGTGTTCTTCAAAGAATAATTTATGAGTTCTTGATGAACATTGTCGACAATTCATCTAAAACTTGATTTTTAAGGTTTAGAGGAGTTATTGAGTTAATTGCATGAGTATCAAAAGGTTTTTTTGAGTAGATTATTGCATAATTTGGTTGTATTCTAATCTAAGTGTTTGGGGAAGAAACTAATCAAATCCAGAGGGTTTAGAGTTGAAAAACAATAAATAAAAATGGGGATTTTTGGCAGGGTCATAGGGCGCCACACCACTCAGATCGCCACACTTTAACGATTGAAGCTTGGGCTCTAGGGTGTCATGCCACTCAGAGTGACCCAACCTAGATTCTGAAGTTTGGGCTCTGGCACCTGGTGCCACTAAAAACGCCAAGGATGCCAAGTTTTCAACCCCTTTCCACTTCTTTCCATTTGAGTTTCCATGAATCGTACCTATGTTTTATATTTGATTTCTACACTAAAGTACGTCTTAACATCATGATATCATCCATAGACATGAAACATCAGTTTGAATCTATAAATTCAAATTCAAGGAAAGTTAAGAGACAATTGTATGGATTTCTTAGGGTCTTTTCTAATGTCTTTTGCAAATGGTTTGAAAATATTTTTAGATTAGAGTAAAGTGGAGTAAAAAGTAAAGAGTGAAGTTCATTTCTTCAAAGGAGTATTTGGGGACTACGTATTCCCAAAGAGTAAATGTTTTCACATTTAATTAAGAAAAGAAACACCAATTTCCAAAAGAGCCTTTGGGATAGTTTTCACTACAACGCACATTTAATCAAAAAAGGAAACACTAGTTTCCAAAAGAGTCTTTGAGGTACTTTTCTATAAAGTGTAAATGTTTTCACATTTAATCAAGAGAGGCACTGATGTTACAGAGAGCCTTAGGGTTAGTTTTTAAGTAATTGTCTCAAATCACAGAAAAAGTTATGTTTTAAAACATATGAGATAGTTATGGTTTGCGAGTAGTATTGAGAACCAATATGGGGGAAAGTTTAGACAACTCACAACCCCCATAAACCATGTCACCAACATGGGTAGAAAAGGGTCATACTTTTGTCACGATCCTCGAAGATGCCTTAGACAAAACCTTACAATACATCATTGCTTTATAGATAGACTAAAAAGCGGAAAATTTGAAACCTTTTCATTTGAAGTTCAACTTCACTTCTCATATAAGAAAAGTAGAATCTATACTTGACTCACATTTCCATCTAAATATAAGAGATGAGAATTGTTACTTAGCCCTTACATCATTACAAGTCCTATAAAATTGAATACAACATAGTCCTTGAAGTAGGAGAAATAGAACAGTCTTTATTATGAGCAAAACAATAAAGCTTCATTCATAGGCTTTTGTCCTCGGACTTGAGGACTCACCAACTTGGGAACAATCCAAACTTCTTTGAGAAATGGCCTTGAAGCACCTCAATGGACCAAACATACATTTGTGTAGAAATAGAAGACATATGGGTTAGTAAAAACCACATGTAGTAAGTATGGAAACACATGCAAGTAAAACATTTGAAAAAATTCACAAAAGAACATATTGTTATAAGAATGCTAGTTAACTTTAAAAGCCTTTGTGCACACTACAAGAACATATACAAGCCCATATCACAACAATAATAAGACATATTCATATTCATGTTCAAGAGTAACATCATAATAAAGTTGTCACATCCCGAGACCACACCCTAGAAGTTAGAGTCAATCTCAGATTGCAACCCGCGTACATGACCTCTCAGAGGTCTTGTACAAACCCTTTTGTATCGTTCATCGCATATAAACATATGAAAAATAGTGCGAAATTAAAACTTTTCATAGAAGTCTATAAAAAATCTTTCATATAAAATCATACGAAATACTAGTCTTCCCAAATGCTCCTCACTTACCTACCACTATAGAGATATATAAAAACATGGAATTAGTACAACCACATGTACTAACTCTGGCATCTCTCATTAAACAATTATATTTATAGTAAGAAACAACATTCATAACTTAGGGGTAAAAAACATATAAATTATTTAGACCATTTATCAAATTTTAAAGGCACATTACATAACTTCAACATCAATGTACAGTGAACTTCTTCATTGTTACAGTGAAGTTGCTACCTTCACCTAATACACCTTTCTGATGTAATTATCCCACTTAAGCTTATCCTAAGAGCTTACTTTAAGCAACAAAAAGATAGACCGACCATACACCCTTGTACGCATGCCTAAATGATACCAAGAATACTTATAAAATACACATACACACTTACAAGACACCATACAACATGAACATGAGATTCTTCACCAAAGGTGATCTAAGCTGAGGTTGAGTGGTTAGAGAACGATGCCCATACAATCCTTACATCCACACACTTAAGAGATTCCGATAGGACTACCTAATACTAGGAATCATTCTCACTTAACACAACACATATAGATAATTAGATAATATGACTTTCTTTCCAAGGATATCAAAAAGACTTTCTTAAGTAAAGCAAGAAGATAACGTCCATGATTGACCTTCCTAAAGATTACCTAAGTTAATCCTTAAGACTCACCTAAGGCTTAGATCATTATACATAATCAACATTTCCCTCCCTACGAAAGTCATTATTAGACTTAACAGGTAAGACAAGAAGTGAACATTCATATGCCCCTTTAATTTTAACTAGACAAACTCTTAACTACTCTAGATAAGTAACTTATTGATTTAATATATTTTTAACTTAAGTCATACATTTCTTGTATTAAGACTCATCATCACATAAATACATTCAAGTCAATGGTTCTGGACAGACCTAGGGACGCTAACTAAAACTTTCAAACGCCTATTGTGCCCTGTATAAATAGCCGTCCCATTAACATGACCTAAACTTCATAGAAACTTCGCTAATGCTTAGATATCACATTATGATGAGAATAGTCAATACCCCGACTAGCATGAGCGTAAGCATGGAATCCGGAGTCGAACCTACTCCTATGAGGGTGTTTACTTGCCAAATGGTAGAACTCTAGGCACAATCCTATTGTAGGCACCTGGTTTAGGAATATGAAGGGCATGTTTGTCCTCTAGTTCTCATCTTGTTTAACTGAACTTACCATACGCTAACATACTAATCGGTGTAGTCTTTGTTCTCAAAAGAAATTTACATCCCAAGTTTTCTTAAAAACGGGTTCAATATAATGTTTTAAACCCAATAACACTTACCTACAAAGAGGTCCACTGGGGACTACTTTAAAATGGCGACAAGAAGATCCTCCTAATGCCTTTTTAAGGATTGATATGAGGTCGTTCCAGCTAGTTGGTGAGGCAATACCTTACCAGGTGATGATAAAGTAGCTGTCCGAGAGGAATGCATCAGCCACACTGGGGCGATGAGACACGGCCAATCCACGGGAGGCAGTAGTGGGGAATTTCCACAATGGGTGAAAGCCGACGGGCAGCAATGCCGGTGGAGGTGTAGAAGGACCACGGGTGTTGAACTTCTTTTCCCGGAGAAGAAACACTGGTATCTGGGGAATAAGCATCGGCAAATCTGGCAGCAGGAGCCGGGGTAATACAGAGGATGCAAGGTTATCCGAAATGATGGGGTTAAAGGTATGTAGGTTGGATTTTTACAGTCGCACGTCAACTCCGGGCTCCAACCCTGGACGGCCGCTGGAAAACTAGCCAAGATGATTATGGTAGGGACAAGAGGGATAGTTCCGGTGGACGGTGAAATGCGTAGAGATAGGAACGAACAAGGACGGGCGGGAACGCACTCTGCTTGGGCCGAGCCACTGACACTGAGAGGAACGTAGGGGAGCGAAGGGGATTAGATACCTCAGTAGTCCTAGCCGTTAAATGATAGATATAAGGCGCTGTGCGTTATCGACCAGTGAGCGCTGTTAGCTAAAGCTGTTGTTAAGTATCCGCCTGGGGAGTTACGTTCGCAAGAATGAAAACTTAAAGGAATTGACGGAGGCCGCACAATGCGGTGGAGCATGTGTTAATTCGGATGAAAAGCGAAAGAACCTTCCCAGGGCTTTGACACTGCCGCAATCCTATTGAAAGAGAGGGGTTGCCTGCGGGCAACGGCGACATAGTGGGGCATGGTGTCGTCAGTCTGTCATAAGGTGTTGGGGTAAAGTCCCGAACGAGCGCACCATTTGTGTTAGTTGCAATCGGTTCTTGAAGTTTTGTGGAAACCTGAACAGCACTGCCGGTGATAAGCGGAGGAAGGTGGGGGATGATAAAGTCATCTCCTGCCCCTTATGGCCTGGGTGGGACCACAAGTGCTACAATGCGGGGACAAGGGTCGCGATCCACCGACCGAGGGTGAGCTAACCACAAAACCCCTCACCTCAGTTCGGATTGCAGGCTGCACATCGCCTGCATGAAGATGGAATCGATAGTTATCGACCGGTCAGTATATACGGCGGTGAATTCGTTCCCGGGGCTGTACACAACGGCACGTCACAATATCGGAGGTTGGATGCCAGAAGTCGTTCTTAAACGCAAGGAGGGGGATGCCGAAGGGTCAGGGCAGTGACTCGAGTGAAGTCGTAACAACGGTGCTGACGGAAGGATCTCGGCTGGACACCTCCTTTTATGGGAGAGCTAATGCTTGTTGGGTATTTGGTTGAACTGCTTCCACACCCCCAAAAAAATAAGGGAGCTACGTCTGAGTTAAAAACTTGGAGATGGAAGTATTATTTCCGTATCGACGGTGAAGTAAGACCAAGCTCATGATCTTATTATCCTAGGTCGGAAAACAAGGGGATGGACCTTTTTTTTTTTTTACGTCCCCCCTATTTCCCCCGTGTGGCGAATGGGGCAAAAAAAAGGAAGAGAGGGATGGGGTTTCTCGCGTTTTGGATTTAGCGGGCCCCCCAGTGGGAGCTCGCCACGACAGAGCTATCTATCTCAGAGTGGTAAGCGCGCCCATGATAATTGCGTCGTGGTGCCTGGGATGGGGGCTCTCAGCACATGGATAGTTCAATGTGCTCATCGGCGCCTGACCTGAGATGTGGATCATCCAAGGCACCTTAGAATGGCGTTACTACCTCCATCCAAAAAGGGGTTTTGAAACCAAACTACTCCTAAGGAGGATAGATGGGGTGTTCGGGTAAGATCTAATGTAGATCCAACCTTTTGATAACTCGTGGGATCGCGGCGGTCCGGGTGGTGACCCACGGCTCCTACTATTCTCGAGAATAAATACATCCCTTATCAGGTAGGAAGCTATCTTCGAAGAACAGTTTTAGGTCGGCCTCAATGGGAAATAAAATGGAGCACCTAACAACGACTCTTCACAGACCCAAAAATCTACGAGATCACCCCTGATTATGCGGGGACGGAGGATCGTGACAATCGAGCCTTTTTATCTTGACTAGGAAATCAAAATGGGAGCAGGTTTGAAAAACGGAATCTTCTAGAGTGTTAGGGTTGGAGCCAGGAGGTCTCTAACGCTTTCTTTTTTCTTCTCATCGGAGGTATGTTCAAAAAGACTTGCCAGGTAAGGAAGAAGGGGGGAACAAGCACACTTGGAGAGCGTAGTACAAGGAGAATTTGTATGCAACGTTCGGGAAGGATGAATCGCTCCTGAAAGGAATCATGCTTCTTCCCCAATTGGTTGGACCGTAGGTGCGATGATTTACTTCACGGGCGAGGCTTTGGTAGAAGTCCAGGATATGGCCCAGCTGCGCCAGGGAAAAAGAATAGAAGAAGCATCTGACTACTTCAGCATGCTCAATTGGCTCGGGGGGATATAGCTCAGTGCGTAGAGCTCCGCTGTTGCAATTGGGTCGTTGCGATACGGGTGGATTGTGACTCTAATGTCAAAGGCCGGAATGCTAGTATTCTGTGTACCTGAACCGGTGGTCACTTTTCTAAGTAATGGGAAGAGGACCAAAACGGCCACTGAAAAGAAAGAATCTACAAGACAACGATTGGGCTGTGTCCAAAGAACGTAGAGGAGGATAGGATGGAAGTGGTCAGATCTAGTATAGATTGTACATGGCCGTTAGTTGAGTACAGTCGGAGCTCTCCCGGGTTCCCTAATTGAGATCTCTGGGGAAGAGGATCAAGTTGGCCTTTCGGAACACGCTTGAGGCACTATTACCTTCACCCTCATTTGCGCAAAATGCGGGCAAAAAGCAAAGGAAGGAAAAAAAAAAACAAAATCCATGGACCGACGCCCCATCACTCCACCCGTGGGAAACTACGAGATCAACCAAGGAGCCTTCGTCATCCAGGGTTCCACGGACGACCATAAGAACCCTGTTCACTAGGGGGAACGCAATATTAGCTGTCCGAGCTCAGGTTGGGCAAGTCAGGGTCGGAGAAGGGCAATCAATGAATCATTCTTAAAAACCAGGTACTTAAGAACAAAGGCGGGCAGAAGGGGGGGAAGCCCCTCCGTTCCTGGTTCTCTTGTGTTGGTCTCCGGAACACAAGAATCCGTAGTAGAATAGGATTCCAACTAAGCCCTATTGAGTGAGTTTTGAGAAGAGTTGCTCTTCTGGAGGAGAACAGTCGATTGAAAGAGTTGTAAGCTTGTGTTAGGGGGGGAGTATTGTCTATCGTGGAATCTAGGAGAATCAGTCGGGGGACATGAGCAGCGGGTGGTTTACCTGCCAGCGGATGTACAGTGGGTTGAGTCTCGCTTATCTACAACGCGAACTTAGCCGATACAAAAGCTTTATGCATTAGCACCCAATTTTTCCGAGCGGCGGTCGATCTATGAGTTATCATTCATGGACGTTGTAAGATCCATCCATTTAGCAGCACCTTAGGATGGGATATCTTAAAAAGTGAAGGGCCGAGGTTCAAACGATGAAGCCTTAAGGTGTGATCGGAGATTCTCGAATAGGGCAACCTTTCGAACTGCTGTTGAAATCAGTGGGCAGACAAGAGAAAACCTGGAACACTGAAACATCTTAGTAGCAGGGAAAAGAGCCAAAAGTGATTCCAGTTCGTAGAGGGAGCGAAATGGGAGCAGCCTAAACCGTGAATTTTGAAATGGTTTGTGGGGAGCGCAATACAAGCGTAGTGCTTTTAGGTGAAGCAACCTGAATGCTACACCCTAGATGGCGAAAAGCCAGTTAGCCGAAAGATCACTACTTAAGAAGGCTTATCTGAATCCCTCCCGCAGTCTTCCCCCCACGTGTAGCAGGGGCACGTTGGAATCCCCTGTGAATCAGCAAAGACCACCTTGACAAGGTAAATTACTCCTGGGTGACGATAGTGAAGTCCCAGTACCGTGAGGGAAGGTTGAAAAAACCCCCCTAGGGAGGAAATTAGAACGTTTTTTGAAACGTTAGCTCCCATGTAGTTGGATGAGCCCAGTGCTTGACCGCGTGGCCGTTGAAGAATGAGACGGGACTCCTAGGCAGGGGCTTGGTTAAGGGAACCCACCGGGGGGGAGCCGTTAGCGAACAAGCGAGTATTCTAGGGAAATGGTATGTTATGTACCCGAACCTGGGTAATCTATCCATGGGACCAGGATGAAGCTTGGGTGAAACTAAGTGGAGGTCCGAACCGCACTGATGTTGAAGAAAGCGGTATGAGTTGTGGTTAGGGGTGAAATGCACTCGAAACCTAGAGCTAGCTGTTTACCGAAATGCGTTGAGCGCGCAGTTGCCTGGACATCTAGGGTAAAGCAACTGTTGCGCGCGTGGCGCGAGAGCGAGGTACCAAATTGCAGGCAACTCTGCATACTGTATGTGATTAAAAAACAGGGGTCAAGGTCAGCTAGCTAGTGAGCGATGGGGATAAGCTTCATCGTCGAGAGGGAAACAGCCCGGATCACAAGCTAAGGCCCTAAATGACCGCTCAGTGATTGATAAAGGAGGTAGGGGTGCAGAGACATCCAGGAGGTTTGCATAGAAGCAGCCACCCTTGTGAAAGAGTGCTTATAATAGCTCATGATCGAGCGCTCTTGCGGCCCGAATATGAACGGGGCTCTAAAAGCGGTTGTGTCGAAGCTGGTGGGACGTAAAAATAATCGGTAGGGGAGGTTCCGCTTAGAGAGAAGATCCGCCGCGAGCGGTTGTTGGCGAAGGGAGCGAGGAAGTCGGCTTGAGTAACGCAAACATTGGTGAGAATCAATGCCCACAAAAACCTAAGGGTTCCTACGCAAGGTTATCACGAGGGTGTGAGTCAGGGGCCTAAGATCAGGCCGAAAGGCGTAGTCGATGGACCACCGGTGTATTTTACTGTACTACCATTGTTAGTCTCGGGGGTGGGGACGGAGGCGGCTAGGTTAGCGAAAGATGGTTATCGGTTCACAGAAAGTAGGTTGTCCCTACTTTTTAGTGGTAAGAGGGGTAGAGAAAATTCACTCGGAGCCAATGTTCAAATACCAGGCGCTACGGCGCTGAAAGTAACCCAGGCCATACTCCAGGAGAAAATCTCGAACGACGTTCAAGCAAAGAGGGTACCTATACCCGAAACTGACACAGGTTCGGTAGTAGAGAATACCTAGGGGCGCTGAGACAAATCTCTCTAAGGAAATCGGCAAAATAGCCCCCGTAACTTCGGAGAAGGGTTGCCTCCTAACAAAGGGAGTCGCGGTAGTGACCAGGCCGGGCGAGGCGCTGTTTACCAAAAACACAGGTATCGCAAGTAATAAGACCATGGTACGACGGGATGACCATGCCCAGTGCGCCGGAAGGGTCAAGGAAGTTGGTGACCTGATGATAGGGGATCTGGCGACCAAAGCCCCGTTATGAACGACGGCCATAACTATAACGGTCCTAAGGTAGCGAAATTCCATGTCGGGTAAGTTCCGACCGCACGAAAGGCCGTAACGACTGGGCACTGTATCGGAGAGAGGCTCGAGTGTGAAATAGACATGTATGTGAAGATGCGGACACTGCACCTGGACAGAAAGACCCTATGAAGCTTCAATGTTCCATGGGATTGGCTTTGGGCCTTTCCGCGCAGCTAGGTGGAAAGCGAAGAAGGGCATCCATTAAGGGGGGGGCCCGAGCCCTCAGTGAGATACCACTCTGAAGGGCTAGAATTTACCTTGTGTAGGACCTACGGGCCAAGGTGAGTCTCAGTTGTTTCTAGGGGCGTAGGCACTCCCAAAAGGTAAAGAGGCGTGACCAACAGGTTTCCTCGGGCAGGACAGAAGATTGGGCACTCGAGTGCAAAGGCAGAAGGGAGTTGAGCAAAGACACACCCGTCGGCAGGGACGAAAAGTTGGCCTTAGGATCCAACGGTGCCGAGTAGGGAAAGGGTCGTTCGCTCAACGGATAATAAAATTTACTCTAGGGATAACCCAGGAGATATTCCCAAGAGCATCGACGGGAAGGTTTGGCCTAGATGTCGGCCTCTTAGCCACGTGGGGCTTTGTAGTCATGTCCTCCAAGGGTGGGTTGTTTGCCCATTTTAAAAGGGTTTACGTGATCGGGGTTCAGAACGTAGTGATGAGACAGTTCGATTCATACCGCTGTGGGGTCGAACATGCGAGGACCTTTCCCTAGATACGAGAGGACTGGGAAGACGGCACACTCTTGTCTGTATTTGTAACCAGTTATCGCTTGCACGGTAAACGAGGGGGAGCAAAGTGCGGAAGTGGATAAATGCTGAAAAGCCATCGTAAGTAGTAAGCCCACCCCTAAGATAAGTGTTCTCCTATCCGACTTCCCCTAGAGCTTCCGGTAGCACAGACGATACAGCGATGGTTCTATGCCATGAAAAATTAAAGAGAAGGTCACGGCGACAGAGAGACGAGAGTTTATCATTAGATAGTGTCAAGTGGGAGTGCAGTGATGATGCAGCTTGAGGCATCTAGCAGTCTGTAGACTTGAACTGTCCTCCATGACATGCCCAATCTCGATCAGGCACTCGCATCTATTTTCATTGTTCCCACATCTTTGCAAACAAAAAAAAACCATTATTCAACTCTTGAAACATGAAAAACCCAAACGCTTACCCTCCCTCTATCTATCCAAGGGATGGAAGGGCAGAGGCTTTGGTGTCCCTCCAGAGTTAAGGAATTTGGGGCCTCAAAATCACGAAGCCAATATGCGTTTCTCATGCCTTTCTCGTCGTTCAATGGTTGATATTTGGTTTGTGCCTAGCTTAGAGGCAACCCCCACCAATCCTTCCCGAAATTAGTGTTAACTCTACTGTGGTGGGTTGCCGATAAGGGATGGGTGCGAGGGAAGGGTTCGAAAATAAAAAAGAGCGAGAGGCATAAGGAGGAGAGAAAGGGGAAACAAACGAGCCTAACGTTCTTCTCCCTCCCTTCACCCCTCGACCACCCCCCACTCCTTCTCTCCGACCTTCCCTCCCAACATTCCCAACCGCACCCACTCACCGCCACCGCTTCTTCCCTCCTCCCACAAGTCTCCGTTTCCCTCACCCCGCTAGCACCCCTCCTATAAAGATCTATTCTTCCCTTCCCCCAGCACTCCTTCTCCATCCCCGGATATCTAGACCAACACCCACCCTACAACAATTCCCCTTACTACTCCCATACCCTTCACCCACCACCTTCTTCAGCCCCAAACCCGTTACACCACCCTTCCTCCATACCCACTTTAACCCCCCCCTTCCCTAACCCCCACCAAATCTTAAATTTCTCTCCCTACCTAACTCCACCTAATCCCACTTTACTTCTCTCCCTCATTCTTATTTACTTTTTTCAATATGAAAACGAAAAATAATGAAAAAGAAAAAGGTTCGTTTTATTCAAAAAACCACCAAATCTGTGAAATCCTTCTCCTCACTTCACACCTCAGAAAGCCCCTCATAGACTTATAGAGGATAAACGTGCTTTCACATCTTCTTAACCCGAAATGGCTAGGAGAGGAAAGGTTCCTTTTTTTAGGGTACTCCCGGGAACAGAATCCAGTGGAGACCGGAGGGGGGCCTGTAGCTCAGAGGATTAGAGGACGTGGTACGAACCCCGGGCTGTCGAGGGTTCGAATACCTCCTCGCCACAACCGGACCAAAAAGGAAGTACCTTTACCCTCTGGGGTAGGAAAATCAGATCGGGATAGCGAACCAACAGCTATGGAACTTGGGTGTGTGGTCATTGGTCGAAGGAATGGAATAGGCTTTTATATCTTTTTATTTATCGTGAATGGTGGGAATATTGCAACATAGTATGCCACGCTCGGCGTAATTTTTTAGTGTTACGCCCGTAACATTCCTCAAGGCAGGCTTTGGCGAATGAGAGCAAGTATTAGTAGCATAACAAAAAAGCCATTTCCTCGTCATAATATCTTTGCTCGCCGGTAATTGTGACTTCTGGAGGAGAAATCGATTGACTGAATCAAGATGCAGTGCTAAGTCAATTGAGACTTCTTACTTGGCTTAGTTGTAATAGCACAGGGCTTGTGAACAAAGGATTTCTCAGACTAGACGAGGTTTGATGGTGATTTTCTAATTCGCAGAACAAAATTGACTACGATGAGATTAGAATGCAATAGAAACAAACAGACAGGGAAAGGAGTGTTACCTACTTTAACGGGCCAAAGAGAGCACCTTATTCTTATTGGAATTAAGAATTAGAATCATCAAATCTGCCCAAGAGGATTCGAAGTACGACCAATCGGTTAACAGACCGAAATCAGCTTACCACTGAGCTACTGAGGAATAAAAGGAGATTCGATCTAATAGAGTTCAATTCCTGTTCCCAACCATGACAATCTTAAGCTAAAGTTCCTTCGTAACTCCTGGGGAACTTCTTTCGTAGTGCTCCCTTCCATGCTCATTTCAGGGAAAACCTCAAAGTGGCTCTATTTAATTATGTAAAACATTATGTATTAATAAAAGTAATAAAATAATATGAGTTATTATTGTGTACTAATCCTAGTCCTCTTAGGATTAGTTACTCTGTAATCCTACCCTATTAGGATTAGTACTACTTCCTATATCTCCATACATATCTCAAATGTCGTCCCTAACACGGATTACATCAATATTCTTCATGGTATCAATAACCAGAAACACTCCTAGATATCTTTTCTCTAGTTTGTTTTCTCTTCAAGTGCATACGATCATCCAATCCCTTCTCTGGCACGGAGGCAGCATGACAACGGGTGGAGATCCTCCCATTCACTTCATTATGGACGTTAAACTCCTTCTAAGGCAATTTATGCCTGATTCCTTCTCTTTCTTGCCGAAAAATCCAGAAATAAATACCCCTACATGGAAAATACACCGTTCTTACGCCCTGGGGCAATTACTTCTCAATACGTCGATGAAACACAGAACGCGCCGGTAGTCATCACCGCACGAACAAATCAGAGAAAAAAACCCAATCCCGGCAATGCCGCCTGAAGACGGGGATGGCAGATTCGACATGTTTTATTGCGGTCATCTCTCCACGGTTCAGAAACACGTCCGATCCTACACAATGCTTTTGCCCCTGAATGGACGGCCCTCGAGACACGATAATGCATCAATTTCCCACTTCTCAATTTTTCAATTGCGTGATGTCTCACACATTACAAAGGCACAAAAACTATGGCAGAGTATTTACGACGACGGTCTCCACGATACACGCCCTCGACACCTGTGAACGAAATTCATACCAAAACGATCTGTCATGTGCATCGTAGGGAGGGGCTCCATCAGTTACTCCTACAATTAAAAAGGCAGTTCGCACAGTCCAAACGCCCGTGGACATGGCTACTCTCTCTCGTGGACTAAAAAAGTGAAGAAATTCCAACGTGGATCTGGAGAGAGCAACACTTCTTCTCGAGAAGCCGCTGGTAGCGGAGCTGACACCGCCCTCACCGCAAGCCAGAACTATCGCGGGGGGAGCGGGGGGCGGCGGCAGGGGAGAAGACGGCGGGCTCGGCAAAAAAAAAAACAGCGGTGGCACGGGTTGTGAGCGGTCAGGAAGTGGGCAGTTGTCACACCGTACGATGGTCCAGCCAGCACGGCAGTAAGTAGTAAGAGTAACAACAACCTGCACTCCTTCCGGCAGCGGTGGGCAGTCATTTCCAGCGGAGGGCAGGGCACTGATGAGCGGGATAATCCAACTTGTCAAACTTCTGTCAGAAAAATAGGACCATCTGTTCGTGCGGGTTTCGGTAATGAGGGAGGCCAATTAGTGATTAACAGTGCCAATTATTGCATCTCAAGCCGGCCCTCTCTGAATGGCGTTGTACTGGGGCCAATATGCGGTCTTTCTGATTCTATCCAGCTTAACGACTACAAATCCATATCATGTCTTCAATGGTATTACTGTTGGCAAGGGTGAGTCCCTTAATATGCTCACAGGGACGAGTCCATTACAACACCCACCGCTATCGTCACCTAGGTAACCTTACCCACGTCCTTTATTAAACCAAACTCCTTTCAGTAAACCAATTACACAAAGACAATACTGCTCACTCCTTGTTCCCCTCAATGATTTTCAGATCTTTACAATAATACAAGAGGGTGATGTTAAGGGCCCTGTGAGCATGGTGGTACGTTTGCGGCACAAAGTTAGTCTGCCCACCCTGTTGCAGGAAGCGTTCCTGTGGCCTCGGTGGCTCTTTCGGATGATGGCCATAGTCTGTTGTGGCACAGTCGTCTGGGTACACCCGTCATAATAAAATATAAATTCTGAATGTCTCAAGTAGGTGTTTCTTCCAGTATGTAAAAATTGTGACTCTGTTCAATTGCCTAAATCTCATAAATAAATACCTTTCTTTATCTGAGAAGCGTACAACTGCACCTTTCAATTATTCATCTGACCTTGGGGTCTACTGCTGTTCCTTACTTTTTTGGTTTGCGATATTATATTTGTTGTGGATGATTTTACAAAATTACCAACTGGTTGTACCACTAAAACACAAAATCAAGGCATACACCACCTTTGTCACTTTTGAAAAATGTCAAAACACCAATTCAATTCCTGTGTTAAACTTTTTCGAAGTGACAATGGAAGAGTATGTAAATAACATTCTTTGGCCATTTCTTCTTTTGCCACCCGGGGATTATACATCAAACTTCCCTGTCTATACCACTCCCGAACAGAATGGGGCAGGGGGTGGTGAGCGTTAAGCATCGCCATTCATTTGAAACTGGTGGTTTACTCTTCTAATCAATCTCATCTCCATGTCTCTTTTGGGTAGAAGCTCTAGCCACCGCAAATACCTCATAAACAGAATGCCAGTCACACATCTCAAAAATACCCTATCAATCCTTTACCAAGAATTCACAATTATACCCAACCCTCCGCGTCTTTGGTGTTGTCTTTCTTACCCTTGGCTACGCCCTCATATTACTCACAAATTACAACCCGATCCTATCCTTGTATTTTTTTGGGTATCATTCCTACCCCCAAGGGGTTATCGCTGTCTGCTGGACCACAAAACTATAAAGTCTAAAGGATCTCGTCAGGGCAAATTTGTGAAAATGAGTGTCCCTAAGAGTCTCTTTCCGCACTCCCAAAAATACATCATTCATTTGGGGTCTCACTTTTTCCAACATACTCACAGGTCCCCTCCACCCCTTGCACACACCTCCACCCACTACCCAACCACCCCTCATTCACCCCTTAGACAGTCACCCACAAAGACAACCCGACAACCACCCACCCCACACTCACAACCAAACACGAACCACCCCCATACCCACAAACTATCCACCCGCATGTTTGGGGGTCCTTCATGAACAACCGGATCACCAACGCCCAGCCACCCCAATATAATCCCATGGTAACCGTGCAAAGCCGGGGGGTTTATCTTTAAACCCAAAACCTTTGCAGGCTACCATTAACTCCTTAACATCCACCCTTCCGAGATAGTGAACAAACAACCTACTCTGTTGCCTCAAAAAATGCTTAATTTGCGTCTGCTAGGGATGACGAGTTTAAGGCTTTGACTGATCAGGAGAAACCTTGGGATTTTGTAACATAAGCCCATGGGCCGGCACCCAGTGGGCTATAATGGGTTGTCACAAAATCTAAACCACAATGCACGATGGGCAGTATAGTTAATTCCAGGTACAGGCTCGTTGGTTGCTAAAGGCTATATCAGGGAGTAGGGCTTGATTTAACTCCGAGACATTCATCTTGTTATTCGGATTGTGAGTTTAAACCTGTTATTCCTGCATTTTTTTTTTCTGGTAACTGTCACTCGCCCGTGCGCAACAATTGACGTCATCAATCAGTTGGATGTTTTCCAATGCCTTTTCTCATGGCTGCATTGATAAACTGTCTACTGACGCAACCACGGGCTATGTTGGTACCCCGCCTTCCACTCAACATGTTGACAAAACTCCAGATAGTCTCGTATGGGCTCAAGCAAGCCCCCCGTTGCTTCGGTACACACGTTTGAAAAATGTTCCTCCAGAGGAATCAGCTTCACGTGTGCGTACACGACATGAGTTTGTTTACTCGAAATTCAGCACACGGTACAGTCATTCTTCTTTCTATGTGCAGATGATTCATTATACAGGCTCTAATGCCGCTCTCATTCAGGATGTCACTCGGCTATCATACTACCTTCAAAATGAAGGAACATTGGACGTTCACATTATTTTTGGGACTGGTAGGTTTCTCGGAAGGCAGCGAGGCTTGTTTCTTCATCATCAAATATGCTCGAGATGTTGCAGAAAGCTGGATGGACAACAGGCACCAGTCAACAACACGATGGCATCTCTTCGTCTGCGCAATGGAGCCGACCACCTCCTTGCCGATAACACCCCCCACTTCCGCAAGATTCATTTGCTCTACAGTATCGGGCCATACCGTCCTGACATCCAGTTTTATGTGTTTGTCAACCGAGTGCTCAGGCTATGCATCACCAGTGAACCATGATTACCTTGTCTAAAACGCATTCTAAGGTAATTTTTGGCACTTGGTCGTGGTTTACTCATTCGACCCGGGGGACTGGGAGCTTCGGGGTTCTCAGGTTTCAGATTGGGCGAATGCTTAAAATGACAGAAAAATAGAATAGAAGGTTTCTCATTTTTTGGCGCCGAACCTGATCTCCTGGAGTACAAAAAAACAACCCAAGGGCTCTCGGGTCTCGACTGAAGCTGAATACAGCTGCCCTTGATCTTCTTGCTGCTGCGCCAATTGTGGTCACATATACTTCTTCCGGACCCGACGCACTCACAATGTGCCTGCTCTCTATTGCTGCACAACAAATCAACCATCTGTGTGGCAAAAGAATCGTACTAACACAGAATGAAGCATGTTGATTACCGATTGTCTCTTTGTTCGCGATGACAGTCAGGCCGGCACCTGACTGTGCGTATGTACCATGAAGCGAAACAATTCGGCTGATATTCTACAAAGCCTTTCCCGAGCCGACCGCACGATTACCTCAGTTACAAGCTTGTTACGCTTCCGCTCAGCTCAGCTTGAGGGGGGATTTGATAATAACAGACAGATGCATAGATTAAATAAGAATAAAATAATATAGTATGTACTGTGTAATAATCCTAGTCTATCTAGATTAGTACTCCTAATCCCTCGTCGATTTAGGATTAGTTACTCCTTTCTATATCTCCTATTATATATATCTCCTGTATTCCTTAACACTTGACTACCAATCAATATTCCTTCATTATATTCCATCCATATCCCAATTCCCATTCATTTAATATCCTTTGGTGTCATTGACCAAACAGCATGTCGTCTAGTCTATCTCTTTTCTATTTCTTTTCTTATATATGGAACAGTTCAAAAAATCATCATATCATAATCGCAGAAATGGCAATTAGAAAGAAATTAAGGAGGTTTGTGATCGATTTTTAATCTTTTCTATAGGTAATTATAGATCCTTATGCATAAGATATCAATTCGGTCGTTGTGTTCGGACTCTATTATGGATTTATGACCACATTGTACCTAGGGCCGCCTATCTCTTCTTCTCCGAGCTCTGGGTTATGGAAGAAGGAAACGAGAAGAAGGATCACCCCCACAACTGGAGTTTTATTACGGACAGTCATGATGTTTCATATCGATCTTATTATGCGCCTTGCATCTAGCATGGGGCTAGACTCATTAACACTAAAACTGTTCTAGCTCTACCATATCTTTGTTTCATTTCTACTGGAAAATCCAAACACTCTTTTTGATTAGATACATACTACCATCGAATTCAATTGCGTAATCTCAGCATTCAATGTGTATTCCATGAATAATCGCATTTTTCCAATCTCTTCATTTCGCAATTTTCATTTTAACAGTCAGCCTTGTTAGCCACGATTAGTCAACATCTTATCTCTGATCGCAATTGCCACACGAGATCTTTTTTGTACCCAGTGTTTTGTTGGAATTGGTTAGGATAGTCACCATCTTAGTATTCATGAATGACCTTGATTGGAGTATTAGATGTACTGGAGTCCGGCCAAATCATCTCTATTCGATCGAATGAGTCCATATACCGGGATCTAATCAAATCTTTTATGTAGATGGAGAAATTAAAAATATGGCTCGGAGAATCTCTATAATTATACATCCGTTATTATATCACTGGATGTGTACTAAGCTGATATTCGAGCGCAAGTAGCTCACCCATTACTACTAAGAACTAGAAGTCCAGCTACCCCCCGCCGCACGGGTGGAAGTGAGGCCGCCGAGATGTAGAAATAGAAACTGCTTCCGAAATGAAGGGGACTAAACAGGAAACAGCGGGATCACTGCCAGAAGACCTCTCTTCTCCTCTCCCTTTTTTGGATCGAAGGGTCTGGACAAAATCGATGAAACGAAGAAAATCCGAGTGAATGAGAAGGAACCCCAACTTAAGGGTAATTCACTCCGTAACACTTACAGCGACAGGCTTAACCCATATATAAGTACTCGTATCGTCCAATTATGATTCTCAGGATTGTTATGTCTGACTATAATAAAACGGGGAGGACTCTAGAACAATTGTAAAGCAACTGCTGATCAAAAAAATGACAATCACGAACTTTTTTATCAAAACGTTCTAAAGTAAGTAATAAACTAAAAAAAGACGTAAACCAAGCTCAATACACAGAAAAAGATAAGAAAGAGATGTTGTCCGCCCCCTTATCTCTTTGATACCTTCTCATACAATGAAAACTAAGAACCCCAACCCCGTTAGATCCCATAAATTACTAGTCGATCAACAAAGGAGGACATTCAGAGCTAAATCTCTTATTCCACTAACAAAGACTACTTGTACTAAAAAGATTATGTAGCACGATCATGACCAATTATATGCCATTAGCATTTTGTCCCACCGAATTGCTTTAGGACCTTTACAAAGAGTTAATGAACTACAAATTTTTTACAGTAGAAGTAATGGGTTTATATAAAAAGGATACTTAAATAGTCGAAATAAGCTATACTGACTGAACAACTGCATCCTTTAAATTCATTCCAATCCAGCCGAATATGCGAATTGAGATGCACAAAGCTTTATAGATGGAGCTAACCATTTCACGATAGATATCCAAATTAACTCATTCATGGTTGAAAGGAATTCAGATAGCTCAACCAAACAAAGTAAAGATCCCTAATCTTAAATATTGGAATAGCATAGTATGTCCGATTCATACGGATAGAAGAAACCGCTTTATGCTTAAAATGCGCAATAGTCATAAAGGTCGTGTCATCTTTCTTCATTTTTAGCAAATTGGATATGTATTTTTTGACAAGAAAGAAGTACTTGATTAGTTAGTCATTGTTAATAAACAAGAGTTTTCTTAACTAGTTTTTTACCCAATAGAGATAGGGAATAGATAGGGAATTTGTTGTTTCCAACCATAATTTGAAAATGGAGGTTTAAATGCCCTCAAAAGTAAGTAAATTTTAGATCGAAACATATAAAAGCGATTACTCACGCCGTCGGCCAAGCTATTATTGCAAAAAAAAAATTGGCGAATACAACACTACATAAGAATTATCTTTGGACCAAAAACAAGCAAGAGGATGGAAAACCACAAAGAGAAAGTGTACCTAATTAAATGTTGGATTTGGTAATGGTACATGTTTCTCTTAAACCTCCAATTTGCCGAGATTTCGGGATTTTAGCTGGAGAAATACAACAATAGTTTCCATTGAATGAATAATGGATCCGGATCCTAAAAATAATAACTCTTTGGACTAAGACATGAGTAATCAAATGAAATAAAAGCCGCTCGATAAGACCCCATACCTAGAGCTAACATGAGATAACCCAATTGCGACATTGTGGTGGAATAGGCTAAACCTTCTTTAATGTTCTTTTTGAGAGAGCAAGAGTAAAGTAGCTCCTAATAATCATGTTATATTCCTATACACCGAGATCAAATACTTAGTAAGGTAAACTTCTTAAAAAAGAGAAAGAAGACGAGTTACAGAAAAATTCCCGCCGTACCTATAGTGCAGCAGCACATGTATAAGAGCCGAAATAGGAGTAGCCCCCTCAATGCATCAGGTGGTACCATACATGAAGGGGCACTGGACAGATTTCGCAAATGCATCGGGCCAAATAAGAGAAACAGCGCCATAACGAACAAATAAAAAGTGAGCTAATTCTTATAAAATCAAGTTATTGAATAGTTCAAATAATATCTAAAATCGAAACTCCCCGTTCCGTTCTCAAATAAAAACTAAATTCCTAATTAAAAACCAAAATTCCCCTACCGATTTACAAAAGCGTGTTGACAAGCATTTGCGCAACAGGTCGTGTAAATCAAAATCCTATTAATAGATAGGAAACAAGCCCAACCCCAATTCCCAAAAATATAAAGCTGTATCAAATTCGATAGATTAATGAACATGGATCAGTATGAAAAAACTCATATAGGCAAAAATCCCAAATAGCCTTGATCAGAGCCATATAATTATCACTATAATAGAACAATTAATCCAACAGGAGTGATTAATTTTGCATAATTAGCAAGTCAAGTGGGTCGATCAAGATCGAAGATGTCCTTAAAGAAAAATATATTATTAAGGATCCACGACCATAATATTGATCAACATAATGGTATTTATTTGCGAATCGACAGTAGATTGAAAAAAGATGGGACTATGATGAACAATCAAACACTCGGAAAAGCCCATAGATACGGCGGGAAACCTTTTTGTGCAGTGGAAAAAGATAAGTCCCACTACTATTAAACATAGGAACTGGAAGGGAATGAAAGGATGATCCCCGCATATTTATATGTCTGTTCCTACAAAAAAGTTTGAATTCTAATTAATTGTTTATGATTCACAGGATAGTAGTTTACCATCTTGTATCACCCGGGAAAGGAAATGTTGTGGCAGACGCCTTAAGTAGAAAGCAGGGAGCATGGGTAGTTTTAGCCCACTTACAAGTTTCTAGACGCCCATTGGCTTCTAAAGAGGTTCAGACTCTGGCTAATGACTTATGAGGTTAGAAGTAAATGAGAAGGGAGGATTGTTGGCCAGTGTGGAGGCGAGATCTTCTTTTCTGACCAGATAAAGGGAAAATAGTTTGATGATTGATGAGAAACACTAAGCCGAATTCGGGATATGGTGTTGGGAGGAGAGGCTAATGAACGAGTAATGGATGAGGGGAGGTTGTTTTGAGAATTAAGGGAAAGGGTATGTGTGCCCGTGTCGATGATTGATCCATACTATTCGTACAGAGGCTCATAGTTCCGGATATTCTACATCCTGGTGCAACCAAGATGTATCGTGACCTAAAGCAACACTTTTGGTGGAGTAGAATGAAGCGCGACATTGTTGATTTTGTTGCCAAATGTCCAACATTGTCAGCAAGTCAGTATGAACACCAGAGGCCCGGAGGAAAACACTTAGAGAATTACATTCCTGAATGGAAGTGGGAGAGATTGCAATGGAACTTCATAGTTGGTCTTCCAAAGACATGGCAGGTTTGATTCTAGTTTGGGTTATTGTGGACAGATTAACTAAGTCTGCTCACTTCATTACGGTCAAGGTGACTTACAATGCAGAAGAAAGCTAGCCAGACTTACATCTTGAAATTGTTCGATTGCATGGAGTTCCACTTTCCATCATATCAGATAGAGGTACGCGTATATAATTCTAAGTTTTGGAGAACATTGCACCGGAATTGGAATTAGGTACTAGGTTGGACCTTAGTACTGCCATTTCACCCTCAGACCGATGGACAGTTGAGCGAACGATTCAAGTATTGGAAGTATGCTTAGAGCAGGTGTGATAGAATTCGGTGGTCATTGGGATAACTCTTACCCTTAGCGGAGTTTCATACAATAATAGCTATCACTCAAGTATTGATATGGTCTTCGAAGCATTGTATGGGAGGAGATGTAGGTCTCCCATTGTTGGTTTGATGCATTTGAGGTTAGACCTTGGCGTACTGACTTTTGAGGGATTCATAGAGAAGGTGAATGAAACTATTCAAGAAAAGCTTTGCGGCTCAAAAGGCAAAAGGAGTATGCAGATCGAAAGTTAGGGACGTGGAGTTCATGGAGGTGAGCAAGTCTTGCTGAAGGTTTCGCCCATGAAGGGGTGTATGCGTTTGGTAAAAGAGGTAAGCAGCCGAGGTATATGGACCATTTGAGAGTACTTAAGCGAGTAGGGGAGGTGGTGCTATGAATTAGCCTTGCCTCCAGGGTTGTCAGGAGTGCACGGTATTTCATGTGTATGCTGAAAAAGATACCATGGGGATGGAACTACATATTTGTTGGGGATTCAGTTCTGCTGATGAAAATTTGATTGAGGAGGAGCCTGTTGCCATTCTAGATAGAGAAATTCCACAAGTTGAGATCAAGGGAGATTGCATCCATTTAAGTTCAATGGAAGAATCGACTAGTTGAACAGTCCACATGGGAGAGAAGGCTGATAGCAAGAAGATACCCACACCTGTTACAGATTCAGGTACTCTCTTTTGCCCGTGTTTTTTTCTCATGACGTTCGAGGACGAACGATCGGTAAATTGGTATATATTGTAACGACCTGTTTAGTCATTTTCAGCAGACAGATTTTATTTCAAAAAAACTAGCTGAGTCGACGGATCCCACGACCGAACGGCAGGTCACGATGGACCGTCGTAGGGGTTCGTTCCAAAACACTTAGATTTCTGGAATTTGGGTACTGAAATCGACTCTCTCTAACTTTGTGATGGAATGGCAGGACTACCATCACAGGCGTGACGGACCGTCACAGGCCCTTCAGTAAATTTCAGTCTCTGAATTTGTGACGACTCAGCAGGACGGACCGTCGCAGGCACGACGGCTCACACAGGCTGCGTATACCCAGGCGGGTAGGATTTTGTTTAATATTTTAAGGGGGTTTGGACATATATCTGCTTATAATTATAAAGTTAGTGGTTTAATGTTAACAATTTAATTACTTGGGGGTTAAAGGAGGGACAACCTTGGAATAAATAGTGAGTTACTTTACCATCTTTTCATACTTAATTATATGATTATTAGGGTAAAAAACAAGGGTTTTGAATAATAAAAAACAGAAAAGACAGAGAGAGAGGGAGAAAGAACGAACGAGAGAAAGAGAAGAACGAAGAGGAAAAGCAAAGACTTTGAGGAATAGCTTGCTGATCACAATTCGTCGGTGGAAGGTAGTTATGGTTTTTATGCTATTCGTAGTAAACTCTTAATAGCGAATGATATGATTGGGTAGTATTGTAAACCCTTCTATATGCTAATTGTATGCTTGTATGAATGTGATTATACAATTGTGATAAATAAGCATGATGAAGCTATTGAATCCTAAATCTTGAAAAAACCCTAATCCGCCTTGTTAATGAGAGTGATGATGCCTTGGTATAAAGAAGGCTTGATGAACTAGTGAGAGATTAGGGGATGGGGTCACGAACCGACACGTGAATTAAGGGATCGGGTGTCAATACCGACACGTGAATAAGGGACGGGTGTCACGAACGACAGTAGATTAGAATGGGATCGGGTGTCACGAACCGACACGTAGATTAGTGAACGGGTGTCACGAATGACCGTAGAATAGGGGATCGGGTGTACACGAAAGACACGTAGATTTAAGGGATCGGGTGTCACGAACCGACACGTAGAATTAGGGGATCGTGGTGTCACGAACGACACGTAGAATTATGTGAAAGGGGGAAAGTGGAAAGAGGGACGAGAGTGTAAAAGGAAAGAAAAAAGAGAAATGCTAAAATAGAAGAAGAGGGACAAGAGGGCCCATTTCGCCCCCTAATATTTTTATAGGCTATCCTGTCCTCCATTTCCGAACGTGACACTTTGTCTGTTATTGTTTCTTACTACATGCGATGTTATTTTTTTAATCTCGTTTATCCCTACCCTTACCATGTTAATACACGCCACTTTCTACTTCATCGACTTATCCACCCTCATCTTCACCTACATTGATCCCCCTCTGCCACTTTCAACGCAACCATTGACTCACCAGCCTAGACCTCCTCTTCCAACTGAACCTTATATCCCCCTAGATATAACTCAATCTATGAACCCAATTCCAAATGGGTATGGCATTGAGGCTTGAGTCCTCATGGGTGAACTTGCGCGGTGCTTATTAATGATCATAGAACTTGTTTGCTACATGTTGAGTATTTGTAGTTGATTTATGATATTATTTTGATATATACTGGTTTTCTATTTTGAGTTGGCAGCATGATACCTACTCAGTACTTGTGTTTTGTATTGACCTCCTACTTGTATGTTTCTTCTTGTTATTTGTGGAGGGCGCAAACGGGCCATCGTCTTCAATCAACCGCAACTCTAGCCAGCTAATCAAAGCCAGATTTCAGGTGAGAGTATTGCTTCTAGCTTGGATGGACTTCCCGTCTGTCTTGATGCCTTGAGATTCCGGCATGGACTTACCTTTTATTATGTTAGCTTCTTAGTACTCTTAGATTAGTAATTTGAGGCTAGAGTTCTTGTGGTGATGACTTCCAGGTTTGGGAATATAAGATTGAGTTGTTATAAGTTATTTTAATCGATTTTCATTAATGGTTAAGTCTTCCGCATATATTTGTTATTTATGGATTGAAACGTTTGAAATTGATTGGTTGGTTCGCTCACATAGCTAGGATAAGTGTAGGGTGCAGTGCGGCCCATTTGGGTCGTGACAAAAAGGAAGGGAAATTGTTCATTATCAATTATTTCATTGATAAGAAGAAGAATTGAATAATTTTTTCAAATGATTCAAATATTCTACGTTTTATATTATTTTTTTGTTTGGCGTACAAAAAAACTTTTTGAATTACCGGTAGGGGAAAGAGATTTCGCTAATGAAAAGCCTTAATGCTACCCAATACCCCTTCCTTTTCCAATATTTTTACGAATACGCTTTTTTGAGGTTGTTGAAGTGCATTTTTTTGGAACGTTCATTTAGAAATTAAAAAATACTGATTGTTATAGCTGGATGTGAAAGACATGTATTGTTCAAAACGAATTCTTTTTACTAATTTATTTTCGAGGCTAATAGTGTCCTCCCCAAATAAAATTATCGAGATAGGCAAAAGCTATGTGAAAGTTGCAGAATACTGGAAATAAAAAAAGAAGGACCAATTTTTTTTTCAGTTTTCCTATTCCTAAAAAATTCAATCGTAAAAAATAAAAGGTTCTCTATTGACTGGTATTTTATTTCACATTCTTTTTGATCTAAAATCTATAATATAGAATTTTTATAATCGGCTGTCTGTGAAATGAAGAAAGAAAATTTGTTGAACTTAATATAAAATAAATAACGAATCCCAAAAATAGTAGATTTATATTTATGTTTCTTCCACATTCATTACATGTAATAAAATCACCTCGAAAGGTTTAAAGGTAAGAAACCGCGTTTTACTTCAGGAAATAAAACACTTTCAATCCCCGTTCGATTCACTTGGCAAACTTGGATAAAAAAATAGGTTATTTCAAATGACACTATATTTAATGTCTTTTATATCATTTGACCAATCGTAACTTCGTGATTTGAATAGTTTAAGTATTAGCAAGGACTAAGAATAAGTAAGAATAAAAAATTCTATTAAGTTTTAAATTAGTTTAAGTTAGTCCATATTTTGTTCTTTTTTTAGACTCCTTTCAAAAGAGGTAAGATCCGGT
>JAKWJA010002151.1:0-31694 GCA_027704765.1 Solanum habrochaites
GCTAGCTAATCTGACAATATGAGCATTTTCACCGAGAGGAAGATTCCGCAAAACTAAGCTGACCTATATGAACAAAGAGCCAGCTAGCAGCATTAGCAAACTGCAAAGAAAACAAGATCGACCCTGCATGTATGTTCACGTACGAATATCTCAACAAATTTGACTCCAAACGAAACAATTGATCAGCAAAACTTCATTAATAGTACCCACAATGACTATTAAACCATTAACTGAGAAACCGATAGTTCACAAAAAACATCATCGCATCAAAGCGACCTAACTAAGAATGTTCACCAAGGAAAAAAAAAAAAACGATCGAACAGCATGAACAGCTCTCCAAATTCAAAGGAACCCCCAGCACAAAACAAACATAAATGACGATCCAAACACAGGGGCCTGAATACGATCGGCTCTTCACATATACGAATTAACAAAGAGTCAAATACACGGGAGAAGGAGAAGAGGAGACAACATGGAACTTCATATTCCTAAGGAAAATAAATGATTCCCTCAAGGATAGAATGAAGCCGGTTAATGCTAAATAAATAAATATAAAAAAAAAACGTTCGCCGTGCTACTTCGGATTCAAACACAAAGCAAACAAACAGATTTTCACTCCTTTACACAAGCATAGATAGAGGCATACAGTTTGAATCCGTAAAAAAAAAATGGAAATTTAACACCTTTTTTAGTGCAGCGAATTGAGACACACGCACGAGCAGATCACTGCTTCTACCCACAATGACAACTCGAACACCCAGCGAGGGAGGAAGTCGATGGATCGATCAACTCTTCGTTCCGAAGTGCGCAAGGAAAGCTGAGAGACTGGACTGTTCTTAGGCTTGACAGAAACAGACACAAAGCTTTTTCAAAAAATTTCCCCACAAAAAAAATTCACACCCCAAATTCTAACCAAAATGATAACAAAAGTTCAAATAAAACGATTCAACCGAAACTTTCGACCAAATTTTCCGAAAAAATCTCCAACCCCCTCCCCCCTTTCTCTGTTTTTTTTTTTTCGGATTTTCTTTTCCGATGAAAACTCTCTAACCCCCAAGCTCTCTCCCGATAATCTTCTAACCCCTTTCTGATGAGAAAAGGGGTATTTATAGAGGAAGAATTGTCCCTTCTTGAATTCAAATTTTCAAATCCATTTTGGGTCAAACCCCCACATGGCCATGGCGTGTTGAGAGGATGAAATTGACAACACATTGCGACCTACTTGAACAGCGTATGGGTCTCCTGCGGGGTTGTTGCGTTTGCAGGAGATTTTCGTCTTTTGTCCTTATTTCTTGCATTTTTTTTTTTTTTTGGGTTTTTCATGAGAAAAAAAAAGTGTAGAGCTCGAGACCTTGCAAGGTCGTAGTCTCATGTGATCACTGTAGGGAGACGCTGGGGGAGACTGTGGGAAAAGGACGCGGTTTCATCTCTTTTCTATGTCTCTTTTTCTTTTCTGCTTTTTTTTTTTTTTTGTCTCTTCTGGAACTGGGTTCTGGGAGGGGAAGAAAATGGGGGAAACGGGTTGGGTCTAATGTAGCGGGTAAGGGAAAACGGGTTGGAATCGGGTCAAAAGGGTTTGGGAATTGGGCTGGACGATTGGGAATTGATTTGGGTTTGATTAGAAGGTGTTGCTGGAATAGTTGGAAAAGGGGATTTAAAAGTTTGAATGGGCTGGTGAAGACGTTTGGGCCTGGGAATTAAATCACAAAGGGTTGGAGGTTTGGGTGCTGAAATGGGAGTGGAGGGGTGGCTGTTGAGGAATGGCTTGGGCTGGAGAAAGGGAAGAGAGGGAAAATGGGTGGGCCTGAGGATTAGGAATACTTAAATATACACACATACATATACATACATGTGTATATCCATATATGTATATATATTACATATATTTATATTTTCCAAGATTTATAAAACTAACTTTAAAAAAAATATTTGAAAACTCACGAGACTCGATAACTAACTTATACCGACGCGGGTACCAAAATTGGGTGTCAACACAACTGTCCCTCATTTACCTGGGTTATGATCAAGCAACTCGAGGAAAAATGAAAATTGGACAACCAATTTTGATCAGCCCCAATCGTTTTAAAGAAAAGATTTCAACACAGGGTTTACGGAATATGGCCAAGAACCCTGGCAAACGGGTCCCCTCCTACATAGTCTCCAGGCTATATGAGAATTTCAGCAGTACAGCACTTGTAGTTTCAAATAGATTGATTTTATCGCCACGATTTTGAAAGAATCAAAGCACTTCGATACCTTATGAAGGGTATCGAAATGCTCGAGAATAGAATCCGAGAGCGAAATGTTGGAATCAGCACGAAGTTTTAATCAACATTTGAATCCGCCTCGTACATATCCGTAACACCATCGTGAATCAGGGCTGGTGTAGTTTCGACTCGATCGGGGAAAGGAAATCTATACCTAGAATCTTCGGGTTTTGGCAAGTGAGCTCATACGAGTAGAAAGGAGGCTGTAACCCTCTAAACAAAAACTTGAATGTGGCGCGCTTCACACCCATAATTAAAAACTCCCAACGGACATAAATTCCAAAGCTCCTGGCGCATGTTCACTTAGATTTGGAAATTTGCTTCGATAAATAAGACTTCTGGATGCGAGACATAAACTCGACAGAAACTAAGGAAAACCCGCAGTGACTCGAGAGGGTGGTTCGAGATGTGGTGGAAGCCGCTCCTTTGCTCGCGTTCCTAAGAGTGTGATATCCTCTGGGATGGCTTGTCCCAGTTATGACTGCAAGAAAAATTCCACCCCTTGTGCTGCCTCCTTTTGTATGTCGTCCGCAACCTGTGTTTTTTGAGAATTCATCCTTTTGGATGTCTCTCGGCAAAGACTTAGATAAAAACTCGGTCAGCTTAATGCATTTAGAAGGGAGACTGTGTCTTTCTTTTTATACCGTGTCGCCAACTTCATTGTTCACCCACATCGAGTCCGACCGATTGGGTTGGAGTCCAGCAAATATAAAGCTTATGTCTTGTGTTTTGACAATAAAATCTTCAAGTACTTCTTCATTTGATGCTAAAATAATAATGAATGTTGATGCGATATTGATGTCTCTTTTGTCTTTATCATATCTTCGAGCTCATTCTGCTGTTATGTCTTTTCAAAAATAATAGATCAGATGCAGTTGATGCCAATGGTAAATATTGATCTTGGGATACACGATTTTACCTTCTTATCCATGGTATGTCCTCTTTGCGGGTATGAATATCTTCCCTGCGATACGTTAAATTCCTGACGAGGTTATGAACATGAATCCTCTCAGCAATGCATAATTTTCACTGAGGCACTGAAATCTTCTCCGCGATGCATTACCAAACTCCATCGAGGTATAAAAGCCGGTTCTGGGTCGGGATATATATTTTGACGAGCAGTGAAATCTTCTCGTCGTGCATAATTTTCAGACGATGTATAAAGTCTTCTGCACATATTAAAAATTTGACGAGGCATGAAGTCTTCTCGTCGAGCATAAATTTGACGAGGCAATGAATCTTCTCGTCGTGCATTAAATTCAGAAACGAGGTATTAAAGTCTTTCTGTCGCTACAATTAAATTTGACGAGGACATGAAGTCTTCTTGCCTAGCGGCGATGCATAATTTCAGCGAGGTATAAAGTCCTCAGGAACTCTGAGGTATAAATTTGACGAGGCATGGAAACTCTTCTCGTCGTGCATAATTCCAAGCGAGGATAAAGTCTCTCTCGCGATGTGCAAACTTTGGACGAGACAATGAAATCTTTCAGTGTGCATAATTAAGCGAGGGTATAAAGTCTTTCTCGCGATGTGCAAATTTTCAAATGTCGCGACTTCATGATTTTCCAACGAGGCAATGGATCCTTCTCGTCGTGCCAAAATTCAAGCGAGTATTAAAGGTCTTCTCTCGGCGATATAAATTGACGACGGCATGAAATCTTACTTCTCTCGCGAGCATAATTCAAGCGAGGTAATACAAGTCTTCTCCCTTCTCGAATTATGAATTTGCGAGGCATGAAATCTTCTCGTCGTGCAAAAATTCAAGCTAGGTCATAAAGTTTCCCCCTTCCCGCGATAATACATTTGACGAGGCATGAAATCTGTCTCTGTCGTGCAAAAATTCAGCGAGGTATAAGGAAAGTCTTCTCGCGATATAAAATTTTAGAGGCATAAATCTTCTCGCCGTGCATAATTCAAGCGAGGTATAAAAGTTCTTCTCGCGATATATAAATTTGACGAGGCATGAAATTATGCTCTCTGTGTGCAAAAATTCAAGGATGGTATAAAGTCTTTCTCCGCGATAATAAATTGACTCGGCATGAAATCTTCTCGTCGAGCATAAATTCAACATGAGTATAAAGTCTTCCTCTGCGAGATATAAATTTGACGAGGCAGAGAAATCTTCTCTCGTGCATAAATTATAGTAAAGTTCCGATAAAGCGACTACCGTATTCCTTACGAGTTTCGTCTCCCCTTTTTCGAGCCCCCTCATTGCATGCCTTATCGCTTATTTCTTTCCCGCTGCAAGATCTTCAGTTACTTCACTTTGCCCTTTGTGTCTGAACTTGCGTTACGGGCATGAAATCTTCCGTCATGCCATGATTATTGACTCGCGATGCATGATTTCCGCGAGTCATGATTTCCACCATCGCGAGGCATAATTCTTCTCGCAGTGTATAAATTTTGAGAGCATGAAATCTTCCGTCATGCATTATTATTGACTTCGCGATTGCATGCATCTTCTCGTCCGCGATGCATGATTCCAGCGAGGCATAAATTCTTCTCGCGATGTATAAATTTTTGACGAAGGGCCATGAAATCTTCTCGTCATGCATGATTATTGGGACATCGGATGCTTCGATTCCTCTCTCGCAGATGCATGATTTCCAGCGATGCATGAATTTTTTTTTCCGCACTGCATGATTTAACGATCAGTCGAGTGCCGTGTCAATGATGTTTTCGCGATGCAGTCGCTCTTTTTGGCGTTTTTCGCAGCATTTCTTCCACAATGCATGATACGTGCATGATTTTCCGCTATGATTTTACGAGCCGATTGGGATATGTCCCTGAACAGGTGGCATGCTCGATATTCAATGACGAGGTGGTCATGTTCCACTTGTAGAGTGCCGTAGTCCATCAATGTCAGTGGATGTCTCTTATCACTTACGACGGGGATGGCCGTATTTTTTCTCGCATGCCAATGTTTTTAACGAGGGTGGATGGCTCGATAATGTTTCCACTCTATGTCTCATAATGTCAACGAAGAGGTGGGATGGCTCGATAGGTTCCAACTGTAACGAGGTGGATTGGTCCGATAATGTTATTCCAACTGTAACGGTGGATGGCTCGATAATGTTCCAACTGATAACGAGGTGGATGTCCGATAATAGTCCAAATGTAACTAGGGTGGATGGCTCGAGTTGTTCCACTGTACGAGGTGGGATACTGCTCCGATAATGTTCCAACTGTAACGAGGCTGGATGTGCTCGATAATAGTCCAACTGTAACGAGGTGGTGGCTCGATTGTTTTCCAACTGAACGAGGTGGTCGTCGATAATGTTCCAACTGTACCGAGGGGATTGTCTCGATAATAGTCCCCAACTGTAACGAGGGGGATGGGCTCGCTATTGTTCAACTGTAACGAGGTGGATGGCTCGAGAATGTTCCAACGTTAACGAGGTGGATGGCTCGATAATGTTTCCAACTGTAACGAGGTGGATGGAGTCGATTAATGTTCCCACTGTAACGATAGGTGGATGTCTCGATAAGGTTCCAACTGTAACGAGGTGGATGATCGATAAAATCCAACTGTAACGCGGTGGTGATGCTCGATTAATGTTCCAACTGTAACGAGGTGAGTGATCGGGGTAATGTTCCAACTGTAACGAGGTGGACGGCTTCGATAAAGTTCCAATTTGGTAACGAGGTGGACGGCGCGATAATGTTCCAACTTGTAAGAGGGGGATGACTCGATAATGTTCCAACCTGTACCGAGGTGGATGGCTCGATAATTTGTTCCAACTGTAACGAGGTGGACTGGCCGATAAAGATCCAACTGTAACAGCGTGGAGGCTCGACAATATTCCTGCAAGATAATAAAAGAGACTTGTCTTAGAAATCACTTGAGGCAATATAAGGAATAGATATGTAAAATAGGTGGAAGGGATTTTCTAGGTTTGTTGAGGCGGTCCACGATGGGGCATAGTGACGCCTTTCTTAGTAATTCTTGACAGCTTACATAGCCACTTTTTGACTTCAATGTTCCTGAATCAAAGAAAAATTCTTATGTTTGAAAAAAATGATTTGTGTTGGTCTTGTCTCCATGCTCCTTCTTGTTGTTGGCTACACGGTTCGCCCGTTCTTTCTATGGCATATTTTGAGAATTGTGAGGGACCCCCCCCAAAATTTTGTCCCGGTATCAATAAGTAACACACTGACATTTTTGGAATGTTTAGAGATCATCTCAAAAATTGATGTCCCGGTGCAAAACTAGATGTTAATTTTGAGATTCACCCAAGCTTTAATTCCGTAGGATATTGGGTCTTCTGTTTTGACTTTGTAAAGAAGTCCACTCAAATGATATTTTTGAGATCCTCTCAAAAATTCTGTCCCAGTTCCATTATGAAGAGGAAAATGAATTCTTATGGGTATATGAACGAAGCCGTTTGTGGCGCCTACGTATCCTGTTGGAGCAGACAATCAGTGTCAAACGTAGTGCCCTCTTGTGGAGATGCTGAGTGCTGCAAAGATTGAAAGTATTATCAGTAGAAAAATGCCACAATATGAACATGATGGAATATGCAAATGGTATTTTTTTGTATATTCAAAATCTTAAAACCCAAGACATATCACTATTTTGGAATGGACAATCCATAAGTAAAATAGGCGTCTAAACCCAGATAAGATTAAGTTAACAACACCTTTTATAATGACACAACTCAAAAGATAAAATAATTTTTTTTTAATCTTTTTTTTTTCTTCCGGAAAAACTAAAGACGCGGAAGATGTAGTTGGAATGCACTTTGATAGTGACTCGATATTTATGCTTATGGGTTCTACAATATTTGGAGGAAGAGTGAGCTAGAATATTCCAAAATAAAACAACAATTACATAAAGCGCAGATACAAATATACGCGTTCTAAAACAGAGTGTGACCATTCCTGCCAAGGATGGGCTAGCGATTCGAGGGATGTACACTTCATTTGTGAAATTATTTCTCGAACACCGTATAAATCCCTTCAAAATTTTTTAAACAACATAGTATGAACGTCCATTAGGCCGTGGGCACCATTTTGGGACTCAAGGTGGGTCTTCTAATGGACCCAACATGCCATGGGAATTGGGGTCGTCTTAGGCAAATTGCTATTTCGGGATTTGTTTAGCTATATCTAGGTTTACTAGAAGTGTTTACAAATTGACGGTACCCGCGTAGGACAAACATCGGGGTGGAGCTATCGATAACGCCGGTGACCGCCCACCATTCCGACTATTTATTCGATACTCCCAAATGACTTACTGGGTATATCTGAAGAAAGTCGCGGTAAGCCGCGTAACTTCCGTTTCCTAATGCAATCTATTTGCCGTTTGGCGAAGTTATGCCATTGAATGCAATTTCTAGGAAAACTAAGTATTTAAACAACTAAACAATTAATTATAAGTAGTTCAAATAGGTATATTAGGGTTAGGGAATTCCTCCAAATACTTCCCCGGCGGAGTCGCCATTTCTGTTTAATCGAAAAAAAAAGTGTTGAATTTTCGAAAAAGAGTCCGGTTTTATTTTAAACGGTATTTTCGACTTTTAGGAGTAGCACCTTAAATTTTAAGAAAAATCAAGAAAACTCGTTTCAAAACAATTTAAACAGAAAGAAAAACGTTTTGAAAAACATTTTTAGGGTTCGGGATTTCTTATTCGCGTCTTAGGAGGGGTAAGGCACTAAGACACGCCGTTAATACGGTTTCCAACGTATTATACTATTTGGACTATTTTATTTTAAAGACTTGGCCGAGGGGAAAATTTGAAGTTTGATTTATTAGAATATCTACCTTGGGCGAATTTCAGTCTTGAAAACGTTCAGTATTATTTTATTTTATTTTTTTTATTATTTTTTTTTTTATTTTTTTCAAATCGATTTTTAAGCTTTACTCTCCTTAAGGGTTTACCTAAACAAGGCTTTACGAATTTGAACTTGAATATTTCATTGTTTAGATTTAATTTAAAATTTTTGAAAATTGATAAAATGAAAAAAAGCGTTCGATAGGGTTGGAGTTTCGCTAAACTCTAAAAAATAACGATTATTCAAGCACGTAAGAACTAATAAAGAGAGAGAGCGAAAGAGAGAGAGAGGGAGAGAGAGATTTGGGTCCAAGTTTTCGGGCTCTGTGCGCCTTGACGAAAACTTGACCCACCTGCTTTTTGGGTTTTTTTAACCCATTTCTTCTTTGTACCTGTCCTAGTCTAACATTACAAGATAAAATATAACGGAAAGTAAAAAGGACAAGGGGCTTATGCCCAAATAAATACAACTTAATAAATAAATAATAAAATTTTAATACTCCTTCCTCGAGCACCTCGAATCTTCAGGAGTTCGAATTTTCGCACGCCTTGCTGCCATTCATATTTTACACCTATTTAAGGTATAACGCTCTGTTATATCAGGTAACAGGATGTATATCGACGCATGTTTTTTCAAACTTCGAGAGTTTGAAATCCTGTTCAGCAGCGTATTTTCACTTCCACGACCAGCATTTCGAGTTCGGGACTCCGGGCATTTTCCTACATGTTATACCAGTGATATCAGATGTATATAGCTGGTTTACAGCTTCCAAAAAATGCAGCAGTAGATTCTGCAAAAAAAAACTGTAAGTTACAGCAGCCGTTTGAATTATTTCAGCCTGTACGCCAGTTTGTGAGGGAAGTTCTACGGACACGAGGAATATGTTTCGAGCCTTATGGCTCCACGAGGAAGGCAAAGGAGGTATGGGAACGACGTCCATGGGATCAAAAAGTGATTTTACATGCCAATCAAAACAAAAATTGAATTAACACGTTGAAACGATAAACTAAGACAACAAAAAACATGCTTTGCACTCTCTAAAAGCCCAACTTTACAAACCATTTTAAACAAATAGCAATAAACCTGAAGGTCTAGTTTTCAGAGAAGACCAAGTATCAAAGGTGGGCACGTTCCAGTTATGGTATAAAAAAAAAAACAAGCGGAGGAATACATTTACTGCCAAACTATAAACACAACTCATGGGTGCATTACAGAATTGATGATCTTCAGAAGAGCTTAAACAACTACCAGAAGCAACTGCTAAGATATATGGATATTCCAAACCAAAAAGGGCAAAGTCAGCAAACAAAACTAATCTAAACAGGGGGGGACATGTTCCTAAAAAAAAGGGAATTTTGGATGTGGGGATCCACATATCAATTACGACAAACATAGTTCTGCTAAGCTAAGCTGACATATATGAGTCATTTTTAACAGAGAGGAGATTCCGCAAAAAAAACAAGCTGGACCTATATGAACAAAAGAGCAGCTAGCAGCATTAGCAAACTGCAAAGAAAACAAGATCGACCCTGCATGTATGTTCACGTACGAATATCTCAAACAAATTTGACTCCAAACGAAACAATGGATCAGCAAACTTCATTAATAGCACCCCACATGACGATTTAAACCATTAAACTGAGAAAACGATAGTCACAACAAAACATCATCGCATCAAAGCGACCTAGACGAAGAATGTTCAACAAGGAAAAAAAAAACCGAAATCGAAACAAGCATGAACAGCTCTCCAAATTCAAAGGAACCCCCTAGCGACAAAACTAAACATAAATGACGATCCAAACAGGGGACTGAATACGATCGGCTCTCATATACGAATTAACAAAGTCAAAATACACGGGGAGAAGGAGAAGAGGAGACAAATGGACTTCATATCGCTAAGGGAAAAATTAAAAGACCCCTAAAGGATAGAATGAAGCCGGGTTGGTTATGTAATAAAAAATATAAAAAAAAACGTTCGCCGTGCTACATTTCGGATTCAAACACAGCAAACAAACAAGATTTTCATCCTTTACAGCAATAGCAGGCATACAGTTTGAATCCGTAAAAAAAAAATGGAAATTTACCCTTTTTAGTGCAGCGAATTGAGACGACACGAGCAGATACGAACTGCTTCTACCACGAATGACAACTCGAACACCCAAGCGAGGGAAGGAAGTCGATGGATCGATCAACTCTTCCGAAGTGCGCAAGGAAAGCTGAAGAACTGGATTGTTCTTAGGCTTGAGCAGAAAACAGACACAAAGCTTTTCGAAAAAATTTCCCACAAAAAAAAATTCAACACCCAGAATTCTAACCAAAATGCTAACAAAAGTTTCAAATAACGATTCAACCGAAACTTTCGACCAAATTTCCGAAAAAATCTCCAACCCCCTCCTTTCTGTTTTTTTTTTTTCGAATTTTCCGATGAAAATCTCTAACCCTCCAAGCTCTCCCGATAATCTTCTAACCCCTTTTCTGATGAAGAAAAGGGGTATTTATAGAGGAGAAGAATTGATCCCTTCTTGAATTCAAAAATTTTCAAATCTATTTTGGGTCAAACCCCACATGGCCATGGCGTGTTGGAGAGGATGAAATTGACACCATTGCAGACCTACTTGACAGCGTATGGGTCTCTGCGGGGTTGTTGGCGTTTGCAGGAGATTTTCGGTCTTTCTGCATTTTTTTTTTTTTTTTGCATGGTTGCGATGGGGGGGAGAGAGAAAGGAAAGGGGGAAGCTCGAGTGGGGGGGAAGACGCGGGGGGGGTGGTGGGTTGAGGGAGAGAGCAGGGAGAGAGGACGTGAGGGGAGACGCGGGGGGGAGAGACGCGATGGGGAAAGGTCGGTATCCCTTCGATTTCTGCGTGTTTTTTTTTTTGTTTTTTTTTTTGCGTTCTCGGGAACTGGTTCATGGGAAAGGGGAAAGAAGAATGGGGAAAACGGGGTTTGGGTCTAATGGAGCGGGTTAAGGAGAAAAGGGTTGGATAGGGCAAAAAGGGTTTGGGGTTGGGCTGGGACAGATAGGGGAATGATTGGGTTTGATAGACGGGTGGGCTGGAATAGTTGGAAAAGGGGGATTTAAGTTTGAAAGGGCTGGTGAAAGACGTTTTGGGGCCTGGGGCAGACATCCAAAAGGGTTGGAGTTTGGGCTGAAATGGGGCGGGAGTGGGATGTTGAGGAAAATGGCTGGGCTGGAGGAAAGGAAAGGGAGGGAAAATGGGTGGGGCCTGGGACTAGGAATTATCTTAAAATTACTACACAACATATACATATGTGATATACATATTGTATAATATAGACATTTATATTTATTTTCGCAAAGATTAAAAACTACTTTAAATAATTGGAAAAACTCACGAAGCTCTGAGTAACTAACTATACCGACGCGGGTCAAACATGGTGTCAACAAAAGTAGAGAAGAATCTCTAACATTATTTCAAAAATAAAAAACGAATATATATAATATAAAAATGGAGGTTAAGTTAACGTACACAAATGAATTGAGTTATTTGTTAATAGTAATGACTCAATTCAATTTCGATTCAGAATTACAAAAAAATAAAATAAAAAAATTAATATGAAAATAATTTCGAACACCTAAATTTTTGTCCTCCAAATCAACAAAGATTGTCAAATTCATTTTCATCAATATATCCATTACCATTAGCATCTACACCTTTTATCCCATGCCTCCCTTTTAATCTTCTAAACCAACCATCAACGTTCGCTCTTACGGCTTCACATAATTCTTCTTTACTTATTTTCCCGTCTTTATCTGTATCAAATATCTTTATCCATTTCTTAAATTCTTGCAAACTCATCTCGAGTTTACCATCACTCGCGACGTTTCTTCTATAAGTATTTTTCAATGCCATTTTTAATCGAATGACAAGAAATTGATTTGTTGAATAAATGTGTTGTTGTTGATGAATGTCTTTAAGAGAGATGGTTTAATTTATAGAAGTAGTAGTATGCTATAGTTGTAATTAAATTAATTAGTGGATGTATGTACATTTAATTCGAATAAGAATTAATTATTGGTCGCAAAAAAGTTGTAAAAGGGCAGACCAAAGCCATTAAATGATGGTTAATTATCTCAATGAATTTATTTTGTAGCATTAAAGGACTAAATAAAATTGTACATCTTTACTTTTGCATGGTTGCCTATTAATTAATAGGCAAACAATCGGCTAATATCGGCTTTGCCTCCTCTATACGCGTGACATTAATAACTCATGTTTTTTTTTAATCTTCGGGCACGCAAATATCTTTTACGCGCTTTAATTGGGTGGAATCATAAAGTGTGTAACATAAGATAAAAGATATGCAAAATTACAAAATAAATTAAATATATGGGGGCAATAAGTCCTTAGTTTAGTTAATGTGATGCAAAATTACAAAATAAAAATTAAAGTATGGGGGGATAATAAAGTCCTTAGTTAATTAATGTGTGTATTAAAATTTTGTCATAGTTTAAGAAAATACGTATATCTTATCCTTATGAAAATATTAAAATTAAGCTAATAAAAAGCGTTTGGTGTATTGATTATAAGTTGAATAATTAAGTTGCAGTTAAATCATGATTAACCAATTCAGGGCGCGGCTCAGCATATTAGTGGCCTAAAGCCAAAAATCACAAAACGGGCCTTAAAAATGAACCTGTAATAATTTTTTAATAATTGATTTCTTCTAGTTTTCAAGAATGAGTACCAACCTTCTTATTTTATATTCATGAGATATAATAATTCAAATTGTCAAAAGTTTCTCTAATATTTTCATGAAAATGAACTTTTTTTGTTAAAATAGTTATTCAATATTTATTAAAAAATAATAACATATAACCTCTTATTATTAAAAATGAAAACTCCTTTAGAAAGCACTAAAAACCTATTCTTTTGTAATTACTGTCGAGCCCATCACGTTGAAGAAAGCTTACATATATCATAACATGTTTCAAGTCCTGTCCACCCCTTGTAATCAAAAATGATTGTATTTAAGTACTGCTTATATCACACATGAAAAAGTGTTTGGTGTGTTAAAAATGATCTAAAATAAGAAAATATAACTTTCTCACAAATATATTATTTATTATATTATAGTGCTGAGTTGGAGGATTGACTAATACATTATATTATAATAGTGGAAAGGTTCCCTATCCAAAGTACTTGTAAATACAAATTAATTTAACGGTAGGTTTAATAACAATAATCATTGTATACAAAATGTCCAATAATTATTATACAAAAATGTCCAATAATAGTAGACATGTCTTAAAGCAAACAATTTATTCCTGTAGACATGTACGACAATTGGTCTTTCGATTTTTTTAGAAGCGGACATTAAATTTATTTGATATTGATATAATAAAAATGAGAGGAATCCTATAAAATATGACACAACAACACGTTTTGCCGTCTTTTTTAAGAGGCCACACATTTTCAATATGAAATTAAATTTGAGAAGATAAAAAATTATTTTCTAGGATTAAATTATCACCGTTACTTTTTTTTAATAAACACAAATAAATAATTAAATTTAACACACTTTATTTATAAAAAGGGATCAAGAATATAAGCTAATAAATTTTAAAAAGAAATTATTTCAACTTTTAAATGTTGAATCCCTGCTCCTTTTATGATTACTAGATAATTTGAGTTATTTTCTTTATATTTTTAGAAAAAAGATTTCATCTATTGCCACAGTACTTTTAAGAGTCTGTTTTGATAAGTAAAATCGTAAGTATATATATCAATATACTTAAAAAAAGGAAAAATGCATAAGTATTCTCAATTAATGTCGAAATCTCCCAGACACTATTTATTACTATGACGATTTTTTACCCCTGAACGTATTTTATAAATAATTTTTTACTTTTTTTCAACCTCAAACAATGATCGAAATCTCACAGAGACAACACTTATTACTAGAATAAGGTCCTATTGTCCCTGAACTTATTTATGAAATAATTTTTCTACTCATTTTGGCCTACGTGCACTATTTCTGGGCTTCAAGACGGTCTGTACACAATTTTTTGAAACTCTCTGGTTGTGTGTCCACGTAGGCCGGAAAATGGTTAGAAAATTATTGATAAAATAATTTTAGGGGATAATATGACCTTAATATAGTATAAATCTGTCTCTGAAATTTCTGACATAGATTGAGAGTACTAGGCATTTTGGCGATACTACTTTACAAATTGAAGATAAGTACTGGCATGGTCATTTACACTATGATAAAACTGGACCATAGCGGCATTAAAGATTTGTATTTTTAGCGGGAAGTGTACTCCGCGTAACTGTCCCTAAAAAGCGTTAGCGGACACTGGTTCTAATGGGACACTTTAACTTAATGCCGCTAAAGACTTTATCACTCTTTATTTAGTGTCATATCATGAAATGCCGCTACAACTTATTTTATTGAGTGTTAATCGGTTAAATACAGTAACTGATTTCCAAATTTTTTTTAGACAGAAGGTACGTAAAATGCATAAGCAATTCTTTGTGGTTGTAAGCCCGAAGGCGGGATAGAAAGTCACCACCTTTATTTATAAAGACGTTTTTATACAGATAATTAATTCGATGGATCTTCTGATTACGGATGAAAGCACTTCTATTTTAGGGCACCATCAATTCATGGTTGATATTTTATTCAGTTTGTCGTGTTATGAAGACAAACGATAGCGAAAGTAGAAAAGATTTATAGCATTATTTCAAAAAATAAACATGGAAGATATAATACACCACATGATTGAGTTATTGTAGTAGTAAAATCCATTCAATTTCGTTCTCAAAATTTACACCAAAAAATAAATAAATTAATATGAAATAATTCTAACACCTAAATTCTTTTGTGCAAATTCAACAAGATTGTTGAATTCATTTTCATCAATATATCCATTACCATTAGCATCTACACTTTTTATGCCATGCCTCCCTTTTAACCTTCTAAACCAACTTCCGCCGTTCGTTTTTACAGCTTCACGTAGTTATTCTTACTTATTTTTCAGTTCTTTATCTGTATCGGAAATCTTCCATCCATTTCCTGGAATTCTTGCACACTATCTTCAAGTTTTTACCATCGCTTGCAAAACGTTTCTTCTAAAGTATGTTCAATGCATTTTAATCGAATGACAAGAAATTAGTTAGTTGAATACATGTGTTGTTGTGATTGAATGGGTTTTTAAGAGGAGGAGTTATTTATAGAAGGTAGAGTATTGCTATTGCAGTAATGAAATTAATTAGTGGGCATATTAAAATCGAAGCTAGTGCATGTATGTACATTTAATTCGAATAAGAATCAACAAAAATTAATTATGGTCGCAAAAAGTAAACTTATCGAAAGTCAATTTGACTAATTTTCAAAGGTAAATTAGATTACATTAATTCGATATTTTAAATAAAAAAATTAAATATTCTAAAACTATATGAAAAGTACTATAAATTACAATTTTTTGCATATTAATATGATGGAAAAATTCATCTTAAAATGTTAGTCAAAGTTTTTATAGTTTGACTCTAAAAATAGAAATCATGACAAAAAATACCGAACGGAGGGAGTAACAAATATGCATAATATATCTTTTGTTTGGTTGCATTAGTTTAATTGCACAATAATCATACAATATATGCTTATGATTCTTCGATCTTGATGTTTTTGGAGGGTACTTAAAACAATTATCGTTATTATTAAGCTAATACAAGCAAGTTAATTTTATCAAATTAAACTTTTTAATGAAATAATCATATTCACTGGTAGGGTTGTACATAACCAGGTTGGTTTAGGTTTTTCAAATATCAAACCAAATCATTTCTGTCAGATTTTTGAATTTATAAGCCAAACAAAATCAATAAACTCGGGTTTTTCAACTTCGGGGTTTTTCGTTTTCGGGTTTTTCGATAAAGCAAACATATAATTACTTGTACTTAAATATTTCTCAGCTTAACCAAAATGCAACTATTTAAGTTTTTCTCTAGAAAATAAACAAAAAATATGATATGTAAATGACACTTAAAATATTTCCAACAAAAAATATAATAAAAACGCATAAAACAATATTGCAAATTAATAGATTCCTAATGAAATTGATATAATTAAAGACTAAATAATGCTAAAAATAAGTTTAGTTTAGTAAGTATTAGTGACATACTAAATATTAAAGAAAGTAAAATTAGATCATGTATTTTATTGTCTTAATTTATGTAAAAAACTACAAAAAACATAAATATTCAACATTATTGTCATTCCTTAATGTGGGATGAATTGATTTTTTTTCTTGTTAAAATTAATATTAATTTGATTTTTATTAAACTTTATTATAGTTACCAACATGTATCGACTATAATCTTTATTAGCTCATTAAGATCTAATTCAAACATGAAATAAAGATATTAAAGATTAAAAGTAAAAAAATTGTGAAAAAGTTATAAGAGATATTTAAAAATTATATCAAAGTAAAATAATAAAATTTTAAACTTACAATATAATGGCGGGATGGTTTAATATCGGGTTGAATTTTTTTTTGTTTTAGCTGAAACCAAAATCCAACCCATTATATAATCGAATTCTTTGTTTAACACGAAATCAAGTGACAAAAATTAAACCCAGCTAAATCAGATTGTTCGATTCGATTTGTACGCGATATTAACGGAGTAAATTACATTAATATAAAGAAAAAACAGGATGTCCTAACAATATTCGAGTTCTTGTCAAACTCATTTTTATCATAAATAATTTTTTAAGTGCTTATAATATGTCACACATTTTAAAAATATTATTCCCTGCCTAAAAGTACTCTTTTAGGTTAAAATATACAATTAATTAAATTAATGAAATCTTTTGGATTCAAAATTTAACGGCACTTGTGAATTGGATCTAAAAATTTGTCTGTAAAAGACTAAACAATTGTAAATATACTTCCATTATCTAACTGATATAATATATTCATTAATTTGCATGGTTGCTTTAGTTTAATTTATCAAGAATAATTATTTATAAAATACAAGTTACAATTATAATAAGTGGCCAATAATATAATATCTATAAAAAGCAGTGTCACCCTTTTCTCTATGCATGTACTCAACAATAAAAAAATTAGTGAGTCTAACTCACTATTTCTTTTGAATTGATTAATAAAAAGAGGGAACTAAAGTAAGTAATATATAATTAAGTTAATAAATATATGATAATTTTATATCAAAAGCTTTTTCATGAGATAAATACATAGTTTAACATGATATTAAATCGAAAAGATGAAAGTTTTAGAATCAAATCTCATTATCACCTTCTATTTTTGTAGAAAAAATCCACAAACAAATATAGGAGATTATAAAAAATATAACATAAATAAATAATTTTTTTTAACGTAATTGATAGAGATGTTATCAGGTGGGCAAGAGGTCATAGGTGAGCGATAAATGAAATATTTATATACCAAATACATGTAACGCACGAGTACATAGAATCCATAGGTCAAAAGAAAAAGCAAAATTCAGTTTTATGATTTTGAATTTTATAGTTAATGATTAAGTGATATTAAAGGATTTTAAAGTTAATATTTTTGCATATATATATATTTATCAAATTTATTAAATAAATATACTATTTAAAAAATATACAAAATTCGATCAAACAAATAAAATATAACAATCTTTTTTAAATAAACCGATAAAAAAAATCATAACACATAAATAATTGATTTGATATATCCAACCACATGATACAACACCACAAGTACCATATTTCCTTGTTAGGCATTATCACCAAACATACAACATAGTATATATATAGTAAAAATAAATAACAAAGATTTTTATAATTCTTAAATAACTCTAACACCTAAGTTCCTTTGAGCAAATTCAACAAGATTTTTGAATTCCTTCTCATCAATAAATCCATCACCATTAGAATCTCCAACTCTCATGCCATGGCTTCCCTTTATCTTGCTCAACCAACCACCGCCATTCATTCTTACAGCTTCACGTAGTTCTTCTTTGCTTATTTTTCCATCTTTATCTGTATCGAATTTCTTTATCCATTTCTTGAATTCTTGTAAACTCATTTCAAGTTTTCCATCACTTGAAATGTATCTTCTATAAGTATTCTTCAATGCCATAATTTCTTGTTATTATTAGTTATAACAAGTTAAATATGACTTGCTTAATATTGGAAACAAATAATACTTAACTATTTTAATTTGCTTTGGATGAATGAAATGTCTAGATGAGGCACTCTTATTTATACTATAACTAGTATGATAAATTTATAATCATGTTGAAATTTTCTTGGAAAGTTCTAAGAACATTTTGAATATAGAATCGTTTGATTGAAAGTTGAAACAAGAATCTGCCGTTGGTATTAGACTAAGAAATTTCTTTATTTATAGAGTAAAGTACGATTAGACTCGAAATTTAAGAAAAAGACTTATATCACGTATACCAAAATCCAAAAGTATGTTAATATTTATGATCGTAAGCATGTCAGGTAGTGAATTTTTATTAACTAATATACAACATCCTATTAAAAGATAATATCAAAGTATAAAAAAAGATTGTTTTTAAAATAAAATAAAATTATCGTTTAAAATAACTGTGTGTGACAATAAACTTATGTTAGTTAAAGGTATAGTTAAACTATTATATAGACTAAATTAAAAGTATGCATAAAAATTAATACCAAAAAATTATACTATATAGTACAGGGTATATATTATCCTTTAAGTGGTACTTGCTTTATTTTTGCCTGAATTGTTTATATACACAAACTCTGAATCTGGACAGGATAACTATAAGATGATTCGATTAATTTTAATAATTTTAATTTTAATTTTATATTTATTTTAAAAAAATATTACAATAATATTAATTAATTTATTAGAAATAAAGAATTAAATATCAGATATAAAGTTGATTTAATTAAAATTTTAATTTGGTCTCTCATTATTTTAAGTGCTTATCTCATAGCCTCCACTTGTCAATGTTCTATTCTGGATTAAGAGAAGTGTATTCAAACCGACTTCCTTTGTTAGGTATCACAAAAGAAGGAATATTTTATATATATATATATTTTTTTTTTGTCTAAAATGAAGGCTGATAATTTGATTTAATTAATTATTCTCTCTAAATATATGTATTTTTTGGTTAAGAGTAATTTTAATTAGGATGAGTTTACACATACGTCTGTCCTTTGACAAAAAAACTATATTCTAAAGTTAATTAATGCATTATATGTCTTAATTAATAGTATTTCACTTATCCTTAGGTGTGACTAGTTCGGACACTTAAAGTTATATATCTGTTGATAAAGATAGGTTGTCGATCAACTTGGGGCAATAGTACACTTATCCTCTCAATCTGTTGCACTTCAATTTTGACCCTCAATGGTAGGAATTAAAATGAGCGTCTTAAATTTTCAAAAAACAATTAAAATAATCCGTTTATTAAATTTTGAAAAAAAAAAATATAATATTAAAGTTTGCGTGTTATTTTGAATAGTTTTGCCTTTCTTATAATTTTAGATAATCTAATATTTTGGTACACAATTATTGTATATCAATGTAATTATTTTATGTTTATTTAAAAAAATCATCTCAAAAAGGGTGTTAATTCTTTTTAATTTTAGTAATTTAGTAAGAATTCAGACTCTAATTGCTATGTTCTTTTTTTTTTCTACCTAATTTACACTTTCTTAAATTCCAAGACATAACCATTTCCCCTTAACTCATTAAAGGACCAAAGTTTGGGCCCTTTTCTAGCTTAGCTCACCCAATCCTTTCCTCCAAATACAATAAGCAGCCCACCAATTTTCAAAGTCCAATACCATTTCTCCAAAATTCCCAATGCCCAACCCAAAAATTCTTTTTTTTTTTTTTAGAGTTTGATGTGAGTTGAGGTTTATTTATTTAAATTAATGGAGTGTCATGACAAGTATTCTAGGTGTTCAAGTGTGCATGAACTTAAGCTACTGGTTGTGAATCTATACTAGGAAGTAGTATATTGCTGGAAATTAATTTCCCAGACTCAAAAAGGCCCAAAACGCATTGATATACTAACTGTATACGACGGTATACAGACTGGATATACCTCATACAGGTGTAAATTTATGGAAAATACAGGTATAAGTGCGGGAATACATAATAAAAATAAAATTCAGGTTCCAAAAATTCCAAACGGACCGGATATACGTCATATACATCAGTATACATCAAATGTATACCCCAATTTTCTTTTCAGGATAATGGGCCAAAGCCCCCACTCATAGGTTTGGCGGACGGAATTGGGCCATAAAGCCCTGCTTTTCTAAGTGGCCCAAAAGCCGAATCTCTCTGTGTCGTTCCCTCTTTGTTGACTGGTGAGGGGAGGAGGAACAGGGGGGGGGAACGGAAGAAAGGGCGCCAAAGAGAAGCAGGGCGCGTGGAGGCGAAAAAACGTGAAGAAGGAAAGAGGAGACAGAGAGAGAGAGATAGAGAGAGAGAGAGAGAGGTAGAGAGATGAGAGAGAGATGAGATATATATATGTATAATATATATATATATATATATATATGTATATATATCTATATATTGTTTAGCTTTATTTTTTATTAGTAGTTATGTCGATATTTTGGATTATTTTTTTCTCTAAAATCCACCTTGGTTTATTGCCAATTGGAATAACTAATTAGAAAAAAAAAATAGGAATATCTTTTTTTAAAAAATAAATATATATAAACAAAAAAAATGAACTCCATTGGGTCAATATTGGAAAATTATTTCAAAAGGTTATTTAGTCAAATCGTCGGTCAGCCGCAAGTTAGCGGGCATTTTGAGGGCCTAACACCTTCTCAGAATGTACATGTGAACTTCGAACCCTTTTCAACTGATTTTATCTGTTTTAAATCTTTTGAAAAAATAATTTTAAGTTTTTCTTGATTTTTACTATAAATCAAGTGGCGACTCTGTATTTTGGGAAATCGATTTCTCTTAAATCATAAGATTAATTGATTTTTCGAAACTTAGTATTTTTTTCTTTTACCATATATTATTGTAAAAACCATATAATATATTATATCCCCTATTTAGAGAGGGAGTGAAAGACTAAACACTGCATCACTGGGTTGTACTAAAAGTTAGAAATTGTTTACTATTACTTTGAGCCCCATTTTACCTCTTTTTGAAGTGCTTTACATTAATAACTAATAATTAAAACAATAAATATTGATAAACAAAAAAATAATAATAATACTAAATAAACATAATAATAATACTAAATTAATAAAATTAAATAATAATTAATACAATAATAATAATTATAATAATAATTAATAGATGATAATAATAATAATAATAATAATAATAATAATAATAATAATAATAGAACTAATAAGAGTCCGTTTGGATGGGCTTAATAAAAGCAGTTTTATTTGAAAGTGTTGAAACTTACCCCTATTTAGAAGAGGGAGTTGAAGGACTAACACTGCATCACTGGGTTGTACTAAAAGTTAAGAAAATTGTACTATTAACTTGAGCCCATTTTACCTTTTTGCAGTGCTTTACATAATAATAATAATAACAATAATATTAATAACAATAATAATAATAATAATAGCAATAATAATAATAATAATAATAAAATTAATAATAATACTAATAATAATAATTATTATAATAATAATAATAATGATAATGATAATAATAATAATAATAATAGAACTAATAAGGGTCCGTTTGGATGGGCTTAATAAAAACAGCTTTATTTGAAAGTGTTGAAACTTATTTTTAAAATAAGCAGTTATGCGTTTGAATAAAAGTGCTGAAGTAAAAAAAAAAGTTGTTGATGTGTTTGGCAAATAAGTGCTTGTAAATAGTTTTTTACATCAAAAAATATTGAAAATACCCTAAAAGTTTGTTAACATAATAAAAGTAAATTAAGTTATATTTTTACAGCCAAAATAACTATATGTTGCTATCATTCACATATTGTTTTCTATCACAAATTATTTATTAAGAGGAATATAAAACGTATTATAGATTTTTACGATATATAATTTGAATAGATCAAAGAACGATTTAAGATTTTATTTTAGTTTCATCCATAGGTAATAATAATAAGTCTATCATTCACAATTTCTTATTATCACACAATTATTTATAAAGGAGGAATATAAAATTTTTATTAAGTTTATAGTGCAACTTATTTACATTTTTATAATATGGAATTTGATAGATCATTGAAAGATTAAGATTGATTTTATTTTCATCATTAGTAATAGTAATTGTCTATCTCCACACGTGAAAGGGAAAAAAATAGAAGAAAGAGCTGTTAGGTTCTGTGGGTAACTTTGGAGAGATGTATAAAAAATAATGAGCGGTAAAGAGGTAAAAATGTGGGTCCACTTAAACAGACTCATAAGCCTGAAAAAAAACACTCCACCCCAGCTTTTAACTTTGGCTGTAAGAAGTTTGTGGTTGAAATTAAAAATAAGGGATTTTTGAGAATTGTCAAACAGGTACATAAGGCAAAAAACCAGCTTTGAAGTCAGGTTGACCCGATTTTACGCTGAGCCCAAACCTGCTCTAATACTCATAAGAATAATAATACATAGAAACTAATAATACTAATACTAATACTACTAAGAAGAAAAGAAGAAGAAGAAGAAGAAGGAGGAGAAGAAGAAGAAGAAGAAGAGGAAGAAGAGAGCAGAAGAAAGAAGACGACGAGACGACGACGACGAGACGACGAAGAAGAAGAGAAGAATAAAGAGACGAAGAAGAAGGAGAAAAAAGGAAGAAGAAGAAGAAGAAGAAAAAGTAAATAATAATAATATTATTATAATAATAATAATAAATAATAATAATATAATATAATAATGATAAAAACAACAACAATAATAATAATAATACTAAAGACTAAGACTTACTACTACTTACTACTACTAATAATCAATATAATAATAATATGATTAATAATAATAATAACAATAATACTAAATAATAATCATTAATAATAATAATAATATTATCGTCTCTGTGGTATTTTTCAATTCATGTGAGTTTTTTTTTCCTTGCTTTCGTTATTTTTTTTTGGTTCCCAGTCCTATTAATGCAGAGTATTTTTTTTACTAAATATATATATGGATTGTATTTTGCTTTATTTACTGGAATAAAAAAAAGATAGCCAACTTCTCTGGATTAAAGGAGGCACAAACTTCGTTTGTTTGGGATTTCATTAAAGGCTATGTGGAACTTTTAAGGCTTGTCTCTTTGGTAACTAATTTTTGTCAAAAATTGATACTCCTAGAAATGTCATTTTTCTTTACTGAAATACCATATACTTTATTGTTGGCGTACTCCAGGAAAGGGTAAACTTTTTAAAATTTTTCGTTCTTCCGGAGATATTTTGATCAAGAAATCAACTATCGCCCAAATGCTAGAAGCCTTTCATGAAATAACATGGCATTGAGAAGGTTGCCTGCCTCACAAATTCGACTGTCTCAAATCGGTTCCTAGCGATCCCAATAGGACGTAAAGCCAGGGCAGAGAGAGTTCCATGAAAACCTAACAAACATGCATTTGTGCACATTTGAAATAGATACTTGTGCTACTGCTATTAGTGCTAGGAGATATATAGGTGAAGTAATTGATGGTCAGGTAGGTGAAGAAGAGCAAGAATGATATGATGCAAAACACGGAGAATGAACTTGAAATTCAATGTAGAGGGGCTTTAGGAAGCAGATTCTGATTAGAATATTAGAAGCGGATTTCTAGATTAAAGAGAACAGTGGCAGGCAGCATATGGAGCATGTCCTCCTTATGAGTACTAGCCAATTCATATAAACAAGATACGGCTAAAGCCGAAGATATAAGTCAATGGTAAGGGTAGAAGAGAAAACTTATAAGTCGCGTTCCAGAACTGGGTTTTTTATCCATTACCACGTCACATATTTGCTTTTGTCTAGATTATTTCAAATTAAACATTTTTTGGTACTTCAGGAATGGGCAATATATCAAAGTTTCTTGCGTCAATTTTATAACACTAATGACATTGACAAACAAACTCGGAAGGTTATGTCTAGCAAAATTTTTCAATGTCAGTACGCCACTTATATTCGGTTCAATTATTTTGGGTTACCTTTAAGCTGTAATTACCAGTCTATATTGGGAATGGACATAAGTAGTAATTCTTATGGCTTTTCGCTATTTTTTTTTGTCTGTTATCTATTACTAATCAGCAAAAAATAATTTATGTAATTTTGATGCATTTTAACTGAAATAAGAAGACGCAGTGGGGATTTTGGATTAAAGGTGACGAAATTTAAGAAAATCTGGGTGAGGGAGATTGAAGAGCAGTCAGTGAGACGTCGTTTTTCAATTTCCAAAAGTCTTTTTCTTGCTATAAAGAATGTGTAAGAGATTTTTTATTTAAAGAAAATTTCTATGAATCTGTTTGTGGATAATATATGCAGATATGCTTCGAGTGCACAGGTGTAAGGATGAAGAAGGACAATTCAATGCTACTTGCTGTTCTATTGGGGGACATTAAATTACATATTATTACACATATTTAAGCATTGAGTTGTCCATAGACATCAAACATCCTTCAAAGATCATATCGGATAAGCATATGTTAGCCAATCATGTTCTCACGATGGGGAAGTATTTACTTTCAAAATGATTTTGTACCAACTTAGTAATTTCAATTTTTCCCCCGAAAGCTTTTACTATTGTTTTTTATGATATAGTGTTATCTTTCTTTAGTAAAATGAAATTGATATTCCCATATAAGCTTGAAGCTTTCAAAATTTTCCTTAAGCCATTGATGATGGAGACCCCAAATATTTATAAAAATCATTTTTTATGTCGATTTTTCTTCGTAGACACCGTTTCTCCTTGACTGAATAATTACTTTTGGATACAATATTAGGTGAAAATGTAGTGAAACAAAAAATGCAAGAAATTTGACTAATTAGATCTTTTGAGGTGAATGTGATTGACTCTATATAATAAGAAGCAGGCTAAATTGATTTTTTTTTACATTAATTGAGTTCTTATAGGAGTGTTTAAATTGGTATTAATACAGTATCAAAAAAATTGGTTTGCTAAACTTTGGGGTTGGAATAATTTATCTTTAGAGATGCATTCTCTTCCACTCCTATAGTTTACTGAACATGGGTGAGCTTTATGGCTTCAAATGGAAAGATTTAATGCTTTTAACATGTTTCTTATTGTTGGTGGAGACAGCCTGAGCATACGTGCAGAGCACAGATAAAAGGCCACCAATTCTATGCAATGCCAGTGGAGTGAATGGTGCTCTGGTACATAAGAGTGAGTGAGATTCTTCCTCAGAGAATAATTCTTCCTGCCTAAACTTAAAAGCATATATGGTGCTATTTCAACCTCTTCCAAGGATCTAATAATTTTGGAGTATGTAAAATGTTAGGAAAGTGTATATTGTAGTTTTTAGTGGAGACAAAAGGGCATAGCCTTGACACTTGTCAAAAAGGAAAAATATAAGAAAAAAGCTTGAAACACTGTAAAGATCTCAATAGTTAATATCTATGAATTATTACTACCGATGATTTTTGGTACCTTTTATTTTGGCAGGTTGGCTTAGAGCCTCTAATTTATTACTATTTGGTGTGTTGCTATTGTTTTAAGTGTGTTTTTGTTTTCTTTTTAGCTGATCCGGGTCGTTTGAAGACAAACTCTCTATCTTTAGAAGGGATTAGCGGTAAGATTTGCGCACACATTTACCTCATCAAACTCCACCGTAGACTATATTAAATATGATATTGGGGATTAGGTAAACTGAGGTTGTATGTGTCATGAAAATGCAACATAAAAGCACAAAGATGATGAAGGGTGATGGTTTTACAAAATAAAATCATTTAGTGATGATAAATTTGAATCAGGGTTAATAAGATTAGGATTACTTAATGTAGTAAAGGATTTTATCAAATAAGAAGTTGGAAGTTCATTGGGCATGGTGATTTTGGCATAAACTGATTAACTGGTTTTATGGGCGTTTGGGGGAATGTAATCACTCATAAATTCCAATTTATGAGGTAAAATAGTAGTAGTTACAGCGAAAGAAATGTATAACCTAGGCATATGTGTGTTTGATTAAATTTAACTCATGAAGAGATATTTTGAGCAGCTCTTTTTGTATTTCGGAAGCCTATAGTCTGAGATTCGATGTTATAATCCATTAAGGAGTAGTAAGTATTTGGTTAAAAAATATTCCACCAAGTTGATGCCCTATGATGTAGAGAAAGACTTGGAAAACATATTCTATATATAGATCGACTTATCTTTTAATCTACTTGCAATTAATGTTCTTTTCTTGGGTTACAATCTCAGTTTTTCCTCTACTTCAACTTTACTGGTTTCTGGCGGAAATGGACATCCCCATTCAATGTCTCTATAAAAATGTACATATTAAAATTTGATTGGACTTTCTTTTATTGTCTTAAATTTCTAAAGTCTTTATGAGCATGGCTCCATCACACGTAATCATGGATACTTTTGAGAGTGTAAGTAAATGAAATTGATTGTTGAATTAACACTGCGGGGTTCAGTTAAAATTATGCTACAATTTTCCTCTCACCAATTTCATCTTTCTTATCCTTCTGCATTGCCTTAATTTTATCTGACTGAAGAGCAAAAATTATGAAACACGTCTAATACTGTTCTACGACGTCAGTCCGTTAGTATTTAAAAATTACTTTGAGGGTATAGCAAATAATGACAGCTAAAAGGAGTCGTGAGTTAGTAGTATGTGTAAAATATTGTAGAACTTTAATTGGATATGTTGTTCTCTGCCATGTGTAACTTTTATATTGCATGTACAAATTTTAAAGAACGTATCAGCTTTCTGAAAAAGAAGTGGGGATGGAAGTGAGTGTTAAGGAACCTTTGAAGGAAATAGAACCAATTTATGTGAAAGTCATATAGGGTTATGACTTCTTCTTGCTTCAATCATACCGGAATTTACTTTTTACATTTTTCATGTATCCTACTTTAATCTTTTTCTATCTTCATTAATATTTTTATTGCTCAATGACAATAAAATATTGGGCCCGTGCTAGCACGGGCCTTGCCCATCTAGTATATATATATATATTATATATATGTTGTTTTTACCGAAGTTAATGGCACCCCCACCTATAGGGGTTGGTCCGCCTCAAGATATATCCCTCTTATTAAATAATGTATAACTTGTAAAATACGATAACGTATCCAAGAATAATGAAAAATCTAAAATTTTTGTTGTGGAGGAATCTTTTGATTCGGGATAAGATTTATTTAGCCTCTAATATATGAATTTCTATATTTCCCCCTTATAATTATTGCCACAAAATTTAAGGTAATTGAGTTGAGTTTTGTTCCAGTTTTAAAGGTATCCCATGGTTGGTTTGTGTGTTTTATTATCAAACAATAAGAAATGATAAACATGTATAGTCAAGGTTAAAGTGAATCTCTCTCTCTATTAGAATATATATAAAATAATAATATTGTCAATAGATATATATATTTATAAATGTATGTAAATCTTCCAAACAAGTTGTACATAAACATATTACACAAGATTATGTTACATGACCAAATTAATTCAGTCCACGAAGGTGGCTAAGAAAGGTCCTGAGCGTTCGAGCAGAGAACCTTGTTGGTAGGGAGCGATGTTATTTCTAACTTCCCTTTACTAGTTCTTAACAACTCGAATTCGAGATTAATCAGAGAGTAGAGGATTTTATACCTACTGTTGTAGGAAAATTAAAAGAAACAACAATTACATATATAGGACAAAAAAGTTACACTTAATTATACAAGTTTAAAACACCGTTTGGTAGCAAGTGAAACAAGCATACTCCATCTCCATCATCAACTATAAGGCCATCATTATTTTTATCAGCATGTTGCATTGCTTGATTAGCTCTAAAACCAACAAACCATAACCCTGAATGTCTGAAAGCATCCTTCACTTCTTGCTTGTTCAATTTTCCATCGCCTGATTTATCGTATTTTTCTAGAAGACTCTTTAATTTATCCTCAGAGAGCGGTTTTTCGAGATTCTTGAATATTTGCATGTTGTTTGATATTGTGATTGCTAATGTAATGTAACGTTTTGTTTTGAGAATGATTTGTGTTTCAATATAATTTCTAGGGGTATTTATAGTGTTTTAAAAAATGATGAATTAATAATGTTCAATAATAGTGGAGTGTGTTGTTTTCAAGAATTGGATTCTTGATTTTAAATAGAGTAAAGGATTTTTCTTTATCTATGGATAATAATAGAATATAATCTAGTTCTTCTTGTCTCAACCCTTGAGTAAATTTTAACTTACGATTTATAATAAACTATATATTATTATTATACAATATATAATACATAAGAGATTAATATATAAGGATATAATTATTATTAAAATGAGAGGGAGAAAAATTTTTGGTGCAAGGTTAATTGCTAATTTCTAATATTTTATGGAAGAGATGATGAGAGAATTTAATATTAAATAGCAAAATATAATGATGTAATTACTAGTTACTAGTTAATGAAAGAAAAATATTAAAGAATATTAGATTCTTGTATCGAAGTTAATATCTGAACAATGATGAACTAAAGGTCAAACATGGCTATCATAAAGATAGATTATACGCAATGTTATTTTACATTTCAATAAAAAGTATTTAAAGTTTGGAATCAGAACTTTGGAACTTCCGTATTCATTATACTATCTATAAAAAGTGTGATAAGACCTAGGACAGTTGAAACTTTGAAAGGATTGAAAAAAATTGGTTAAATTATTTTGACGTTAGGCTAATATGTCTTTGTTACGACGTAATTTAATGAACTTTAAATTATTTATGATGCAAGAAAGCTGGCAATATAAATCTACTATAATATAATACACGAATTTCGTAATTACTACACATTTTTGTTATCTATATTGCTTTGTTTATTATATTTTACGTATATCCAATATTGAAAGATTCATATGGGAAATGGAATATAACGCCAAAACTAATAACTTAAATAAATAGAGTTAGATAGAGAGTGATTTAATTATGCTCCTAGCGACGTTGCAAAAAATGGCCAGGCGCCTCTCTCCCAATTCCGATCGCATCTCCTCCAATTCTACGCTCGGCTTCTCATTTTTTTCAAAACAAAAGTGTATAAAAAATTGTTTCTAATTGTATAATCAGAGAAAATTGATAAATAGCATCTATTTGTTCCCCTCTTACCCTCTTCCACGAGCGGCTCGCCGCCTCCAAAATACTTGCTCGCCACCCCTAGTCTGTGTAACTTATACAAACAAAAGCGAAATGTAATAAATTGCGTTTGTTATATTAAAGCGTGCGGACAAGTGTATATAACCATGCAGTACATATATTTTTGTCTATACACTTATATATACAATAAAAATACTCCCTTGCCCATGTTCTTTCCGTCCTCTTCTCGTTTTATACAATTTTCAACATGTATCTAATTTCTTCTTTCTCGTGTTATACAATAGATTCACTCGAGATTCTTGTCACAGTCTTTTTGTCTTTCTTTTGTCTCAATTTTATAACAAATTCAAAAGGATATATAGGTCTAGTACACTTATAATCTACAATTCTTTTTATACAATCGTTTTAGACAGTTTTCCTGCTTAAAGTGTCTTCTCTTTATTGTTTTATACACTTGTTTATACAATTTGTGTCAATGTATATGTATAGCGAATTATACAGTTCTATGTTGATATAGAGCGCAACAACCATACAAAATTTGCCTATAACATACCAATGGAGGAATTATTGCTCTATGAATCAGAGTGACATTTAATATATAATCAGATCTTTTTTTAAAGATAAAAATAAGGTAGAGATAAAATTGTATACAAAATCAAACTCAAAATGTAAACTCTATTACATAAATGAGATGTTTGAAAAAACAAAATCTATGATAATTCTTTTTGTTTATTATTTTGTGGTCTTGATTCCTTTTATTAATTTATATTGTATCCATCAGTTTCAACTTTTGGAAAGATTCTCATCAATAATATTGAAAGAATAGATGAAGAAATTATTTGGACATTGTGATAAGGCAGGGAGCTAATGTACTATGTGGAGAGGTAGTATGTGTGTACTTGAAGAGCCTAGAGATATATATAGATATATATATAGCTAGATAGATCTATCATATATGTCCAGTGAATATATATTAGATATAGATATAGATAATATAGATAATACTATAGATATATTCAGTTTTGTTATGAATAAACTTCCACATGAATTTCTATATATTTATTAGTTAAATGTATTATTTTTTTCAATACCTTATGGCATTATTATCTTAAAAAAGCTGACACTGAATCTCGAGATGGTTTGGGTGATAGTTATATCTCATTATGGATATTTGATGTTTTGATTATTGTAAGAGAAAATTATTTATTGACATTATCTTCGTATCATATATTATTAATTTTATGTATTTTACTTGAACTCGTTGACCTGAAACATAGGTTCCTTTGTCGCTCCGTGTGACAACCGCTCATAGTAAGAAGTGGTAACTATACCGGGACGTTTCTATAAATTTTGGCAAAAAATAATTGCGAAATTCTGGATCACAAAAAAAGATGGTGGACGCACACGAAAATCAGCACAATGAGAGATTTACCTACTCTGGGCTCGGTTGACCTTCAAAATGGATCGTTTTGGCCGTGGTGACCAACCGGCTCCATAGATAAGGTCTATAGAAGTCTGAATTTTTTTAAAAATAATGATTCGTAGAATTCTGGTATCACCAAAAATAGCAGTGGGAACTATAGCACACGAAAATCGCCACATTTACAAGTCATTTTAAGGTCTGGTGGATGGGTATATATCATATTATATATATATATATGACTATTATATATATATATATATATGTTGCCATCAATGTGACTGCTCATACCTGTAGGAATGATCATGAAGCTCGTAAATTGCTCAAAACAATTTAAAATAATTAGTGTTATAAATGTTTTAAAAAAAAAAATTATTCTTTAATATAATACTAAGTTTGCGTTATTCTGAATGTTTGTCATTTCTGATAATTTTTAGGATCTTAAATATTTATATATTTGACAACAATTTAGGTTATAGAATTAATATATGTTTAGGTTATTCTAAAAAATTCATGTCTCAAAAAGGGTCTTTTCTTTTAGTACGTATTCTATTAAAATTATGTTTAAGTTAAATATGTATTATTTTGAATCACCTAGGATACGATTTACATGGAATATTTATTTTGTTAACTAAGAAGATTTGTGCATTAAGTGATATTAATAATCGTCTTATTTAAATTTTAGTGGAAATGTCTCCTAAATTACATTAATTGGCCATGTTCTTAAAGTCAAGACATAACCCAGTTCCCCTAAACTCATTAAAGGACCAAAGTTTGGGCCATTTAGAGCTTAAGCCCACCCAATTCTTTTCCTCCAAATACAATAAGCAGCCCACCAATTCAAAGTCAAGACATCTCCAAAATTCCCCGAAAATTCTAAAAAAATTGATTAGAGTTGATTTTGTTATGTTTTGGCTACTGGTTGATAAATGTTAATAGTAATGTCTGGGATGGACTATAATGCTTTATTTTTTCAAAAGTTTACGATAAAAGCAGTTGAAAAGGATTCAAAGTTCAATGTACATGCTGGAA